>ML677342.1:41999032-42223757 GCA_007922305.1 Dermatemys mawii | reverse complement strand
AAAATCTACCTTTGTAAGTTGCATTATATTCTGCATTTGTAAGTTGCAAGGTAAAGAGATTGCTCTCCAGTACTTGTATGAGGTGAACTGAAAAATACTTTTGTCATTTTTATAGTGCAGATATTTGTAATCAAAAGTAATAGAAAGTGAGTACTGTACACTTTGTATTCTGTGTTGTAAAAGAAATCAGTATATCTGAAAATGTAGAAAAATATCCAAAAATATTTAATACATTTCAGCTGATATTCTATTGTTTAACAGTGTGATTAAAACTGCAATTAATCACAATTAATTTTTTCAGTTAATCACATGAGTTAACTGTGATTAATCAACAGCCGTAATTCTTAGTATTCTAGATAACAGTAAGGCTGTTATTTTTAAAAAGCAAATAATTGTTTCTTCACTGAAGTTGTGATATCAAGCAGAAAGCTAGGTCTACTTAACACAACAATAAGACTTGTAAAACCGTGCAAAGACCCTTTCCCCTTGCAATCTCCCCCATGATTGATGAAGATTGTAAAGGTCTATTTTCCCCTTTGGTGTGCTTGTAAACCCCATAGTCTGTAGTGGTAATTGGGTGTGTTAACTGGGAGGAGAATACATTGTGAATTTGAGATTGCTGCTACAGAAGATGTAATTCTCTTGCACTGCAGCACCTTAATCTAACTTCAGAGGGCCTTACAAAAAGTGAAGAATTAATCCTCACAACGCCCCCCAGGAGATAGGGAGAATTATCAGCCTGTCTTATAGATGTGGGGACATTGATGCAAAGGGAGATTAAAGTGTCTTGGTCAATTTCATGCAGCAAATCAGTAGCATAACTGGGAATAGAACACAGATTTGATTCCCGCTGATGTGCGAGCACACAAGTTTAGTTACCCATAATATTGCCATTCACTTCAACTGGGGTCCCCCAGTTTATGCTAATACAATTGCAGTAAGAATCTGGCCCTATGTATTGTCTTGACTTAAACCAAATACATAACTTTAAATATTCCAGTTCATTGATTTCTGTAATTGATTAGGAATAGTCAGTTTTTCTAATCTTCTTTGTTTAGGCTTTGACAAAGTTCTTGAAATGTGTCAACTGGGACCTACCCCAGGAGGCAAAGCAGGCACTGGAGCTACTGGGCAAGTGGAAGCCAATGGATGTAGAAGATTCTCTGGAACTGTTATCATCTCATTTCACCAATCCAACAGTACGGCGATATGCTGTTGCCAGGTTGCAACAGGCAGATGATGAGGTATTGAAGGATTCTATTGTTCTGCGTGTGTACTTTACTTTCACCCATGAGAAGGTCAAAGGACCTAATGTAGACCATGGAGAAATGTACAGTTTCTATAATGTTTGCTACTACCTGGATATTTATTACCTTTTATAGGAAGGTAATTATGAAAGATAATAAAAAGGTGACTGTGAAGCTGTTCAATATAAGTTTCTGTTTTTAGAGAGACTAAAACTTCTAGCTTTATTAAGCAAAACTCCTTGCAATGCAAATGCAAACTTAATAGAATCTGACCTTTTATCTAGGTTTTAATATACATATTTCATCTGCCTCCTGTTTTGATGATAGGGAATGCGCCTTCTGGATGCATAACACATTTTCTTAAAAGCAGCCCAGAAAGCTGACCATTTCACAATAGGGAACACAAATTGCCCCCTAGTTAGCACCCCACCCACAGTAAGACTGACTCCCTCAGTAATACCCCCCATTATATTCTTGACCAAAAAGACATTCCTTGCACCATGCATTGAATATCACTAAACAGGTACTGGCAGAGCAGCAGAGGGAGAAAATTCTTTAGGTGGTAATTAAAAACTCTGTCTTAAGAATTCAAATATAGGAATTTATGTAGTGCTTTGTTGGTTTCAGCTTTTATGACCATGCATAAGGGAAGAGTCTGCATTAGATAGCATTACATAGCCAAGTCCCAGGCTCTGTCTAGTTTTTACAGATGGAGGTCAAACACATAAAAGTGAATAGTTGAACCAATTTTCATTAAAGACCACCCGCATGGCTACATTAAACGGATAGTGGAAGTTGGTTACAATAAGGTATGAGGAAGACAAACACTAGCCACTTTAAAACAGAAATATACACCCTAAGATGTGCATTTAAATTGCTATTATAACTTTTTAAAAATGAAAACAGTGCAAGAAATAGAAATCTCCCATATGCCAAGTTATAGTCACAACCACTTTTTCTACCCTATGCTAGCTATTACTCAATTCCTTCTTCCATTTCTTTACTGATCACTGAACGCTGATTTAGGCTTGTGAATAAATGGTGTAATTCTCAAAACTCCTGAGCATCCAACAGTTCATCTCTCAGTGTATCTATTTTTTTTCTCTGTGTTTTTTCCTTCCAAGGATTTGTTGATGTACCTGTTGCAGTTGGTCCAGGCCTTGAAATATGAAAATTTTGATGACATAAAAAATGGATTAGAGCCAAATAAGAGAGACAGTCAGGGTTCGATGTCCGAGAGTATGGCAACTTCAGGAACAAATGCTGCAGAAATAGACAGGTAAGGTGCTTTTGCTTCTAGAAGGGAAAAAAAGAAGGAATATTGGCATCAGCAGTAAAATACTGATTCTCTCTTGCAGGCATACTGCAATTTTGTCACTGGCAGATACTAAGTTTATATTGCAAGCTTGATAGTCTTGCTTTATTTATAAGACCTTCAAGATGCTTCCACTCACTACCATGTTGAAGACTTAAAGCTCTGAGGCTGCTATGGGGTCTCTTTTGTTGAAAGTCTCATATTGCCATTCCTGAAATATTAAAAAAATTGTTTGGTTCTTTGACTTTAAATACATCTAACTAGTAATTGAACTGAGTGAGAATTTTTGGTAGAAAGTTTCTTTTGGAAATAGGTTGGGTTTGCTTAAAACATGTATGTGGCTGGCTAGCAAGAACCCAATCATTTGAGGGTATCTAGTACAAAATTTTGTTTTGTCGATACTTGGTCTAAAAATTTTAGTTTGCAAAGGTCCTGGACACTTATTTTTAATGAAAACAGAAATAGAAGGCAAGGAAGTACTGAGACCTGTGAATGTCTGTTCCCTGCAATACAGGAAAGTTACTATGTGATTATTCATGTCATATGAACATAAGATATTTTCTCAGTCCTTCATAGAAGGACAGCCTCCGTTGCCTAGGATCCCTACCTATCTGCCCTAGAGGAAAAGCCTTTTTCTTTAAATACATCGTCCACCAAGATTTTCACTCCTGCGTTACAACTCCTTAGTATGAGATGCACAGAACTCCCTATGCTCCTGAAATACTTTAGTCCTTAGAGGAGTAGTATTGGTAATCCCATTGCCAACAGTCATGCACAAACCACTAAGTTTAAATGCTGCACATTAAATCTTCCATTTGATTCCATCTAGACTGTAGTTGTTAAACCGGGTCCCCACAGGTGTGCTTGTCCAGTTGCTACTCCAGTCCTTATATCTAACTGATATAAAACATTGTCAAGTCTCCCTCACAGTTTTTCCTGCCCTTCCAGCCAGATTTAAGTTGTTAAATTTTTGCTTTAGAGCTTAAGCCCAGATCTCTTGTAGTTATATTTTCAAAAACACCAAAGGGACCTAAGTGCCCAAGTCACTTTTGAAAATGTGATTTAAGCTTCTGAATGTTAGATGAGTTAGATGTTTTTGAAAACTTTATCTATGGCACTTAAGATTGTGCTTAAGATGCTTGTCACTTCAATACTGACTTGACACTTAAGTATTCAAATTCAGTGATTCTCTCCGATATCCTACATTTGAGAGGGTGTTTTCAGAGCCCTAAAGGAGGAAGGAAGTCAGACCACTTCCCTGGCTTCAAATAATGTCTCTGTGGTAGAGCACAGTCACTGAAAGGCTAAAATCTACTGCCTTAGGATTGGTCTATATTAGCCGGGGGGGTTGACCTAAGATATGCAACTTCAGCTATGTGAATAACATAGCTGAAGTCGGCGCATCTCAGGTCAACTTACTTGGCGTCCTAATGGCAGCAGCAGGCTCCCCCGTCGACTTTGCGTGTGCCTCTTGACAAGCTGGAGTTCCGGATTTCACTGGGAGCGCCTTTGGGGATCAATTTATCATGTCTAAACCAGACGTGATAAATCGATCCCTGATAGATCGATCGCTACCTGGCGGGTAGTGAAGACTTACCCTTAGACTAACACCAGATGCAGGGGCATCAGATTTTCCTGCAGGTATCTCACAATGCACTGGAAATGTGAAGAATGCATTTCACCTCTTCTAGTGAAATTGCCATGAATCTGATCTAAGGTCAGCCTTGTAATGCTTTGAAAGGAAGTCCCTGAGCAAAAACCTGAGCTGATCAAGACTCCATGTTGATGATGTGGCCTATTCTGGATGTGAAACATTGCTTCTAATAGGCATAGTGAGAGAGCTTCAGCACTGAAGCATCCTATACCATCTTACTTGAAACAGGCTCTGCCAGGGCTCTGATCATTCACATGCTTGAAATTTTCATGCTTAATTTTTTTTTTACAACCACATTACAGTGGAACCCCGCAATACCGCGACGATGGGGGTCCAAAAATATTGATCACGATAAATGCAGGATCGCGATATTGTGGGGTTCTGCTGCATCAAAGCAGCACCTGCTGCCACCATCGAGAGCCCCACTCGCCCTGAATTATAAGCAGATTCGCGCTATCGCGGGGCGCAGTATTGCGGGGTTCCACTGTATTAGATTTTCTGGAGGAATTCAGGTTGCCACTACTGTTAATTGTCGAGCCTTTTTGGCTAATTGTAGTCCATTGTTATAGGTTTCACAATCTAGTTAATATCCATTGCAAATGGAATGTACACCATGGTTGGTTTAGTTTTTTGTTTTTTACTGTTTATGTGATCCCAAATCCTAATTGTAAAACACATGCTTTTTCTTTACTTTACAGTTCCCAGATCATAGCAAGTCCCCTTCCTCCTGTGTCCTCCCTGCCTCCTACTTCTAAAACAAAGGAGTTTGCAGAGAGTGAGAACCTTGAAGTAAGTACAGCATGTTAGAGTTATTAACTAAGTATCCAAGATGATAACTGAATGGATATTTGTTTTATATTGATCTTTATCCCATAGAATTTGACTAATAAGCTATATATAACAAGTTCACTAAACTTGTTATGATGTTTAACTCTTCCTGAAAGTACATTGCTGCATAGTCCAAAAGACAAGACTTTAATTTTTACTCATGTCCTGGGAATATAAATGTGTTAAGACAAAATGTCCAAGTGAACTAAATATAAAGATTACTTTATTAAGAAAATACTAATGTTTTTTCTGAATGTTTATATCTAAGTTGTTTATGAACACAATCACACTAATAGGAATAGGTTAATGTTGCATTATGTATATTTCTGTTAAGCACAAAGATCAGTACCATTTGATAAAAATAACAATGAATGTAGAAAAATATAGTGAGCCTAAAACATTACATTCAAGATAACTTGAATGGGCCTACATATATTCTAGTTAGTGTGTATATAATTATTTTATACAAATCTCAAAAATTTTTATCTGTATAGCTTACACATCAAAAACTGTGCATTCTTCAACTGGTATCAATGGCGTAACTCCACTGATTTCAACATTACTATCCTAATTTACACCCATGGAAAATTTGGCCCTTCTCTTTCTAGCAGCTGTTGGATAAAGATAGGGAGATGAACTGAACTGACGCCAGTATAACTGGTTGGTGTATTATCAATCTGAGAGCGCTCACCTTGCTATACTCAAAGTCCATGCAGTTTACTTCCTGGGATTTAGTTCTAGTCACAAGATAAATCCCAAATGAAGCAAGACAAAATTCAGCCCAAGCCTTTTCTTGGGTTGGCTGCTGCCATAGTTCTTCTCAGGGCTGCTCCAACCTTCACTTTCGATCCTCTCTATCAAGCTGCTCTCACCTTCTGCATTCAGGTGGGTAATCAGCTACCTTCCAACAGTGAGTCACCAGACACCACTTGGGTGGTGATCGTGCTGGAAACTGTGAACAAGATACAATATTTAGAGACATACTGTTCAGTTCTTGCATTTGCCGATCTAAGGCTGGAAATGTGCAAACTTACACATGTGAAATGTATAATTGAAGAACATTGTGCTTTTGTCTTTTGATGTATTGCTAGACTTCATGAATGTTAGTAGGCATTTAACTTCTGTTTAATATTACCTAATGTGATTTTTCTTTTTTTAAAAAAGTTGATTTCCCATTTAATTTTTAATTTGTAGTAGGTCTTACTTAGCTTTTTGACCTAACAAACAAATAGGCTTTTCCAAGGGCTACTTTCTGTGACTCTTGAGGAACAGTTTTCTCCGTAGCTTCATGTCTATCTACAGTCCTCATGCTTCTGTAGTTTCTCTTTAGTAGAATGGTGTGTTGTCAGTTACTGCAGAACTTCAAAGTTATGGACACTTTGGAAAGGGAGGTTGTTCATAACTCTGAACAAAGCACAGTTCAGGCTCCAGCAGCTGACACTCCAGACTAGACTAGGATCTATCACAGGGGTAGGCAACCTATGGCATGGGTGCCGAAGGCAGCACGCAAGCTGATTTTCAGTGGCACTCACACTGCCTGGGTTCTGGCCACCGGTCTAGGGGGTCTTTGCATTTTAATTTAATGTTAAATGAAGCTTCTTAAACATTTTAAAAATCTTATTTACTTTACATACAATAATAGTTTAGTTATATATTAAAGACTTATAGAAAGAGACCTTCTAACAATGTTAAAAAGTATTACTGGCACGCGGAACCTTAAATTAGAGTGAATACATGAAGACTTGGCACACCACTTCTGAAAGGTTACCGACCCCTGCTCTGGCAGAAGCTCCCTCCGCAGCTTGTTTCCCGGGGTTGAACTGAGTTTCCAAGCTCGTCCCCCTCCTGGCTGGGGGATGGAGAGAGGGTGAAAACAGCTCATACCCCTGTTGGGAGGGGGAGCAGTGAAAGTGGCATCAGACTCAGTGCTGCTCCTGCTCTGCTGGCTCCGGCTGCCTTGGGCTGGCAGCAACAGGGTCTTCACCTCCTAGTTGTAAGTGGCTGCCCCATGGTGGGGATGGGGACAGGCAGCCCAGATGTGCCTCCCTTTAAGATGCAATACAGACACAGCAGAGAACTTGGGGTTTTTTGTATTTGGTTTTGGTTTTGGTTTTTTTGGCGGGGGGGCAGGGAAGGACTGGAAGCAGGTGTCTCTGCTGCTGCCTGATTGGTTACTTCCGTTTTCACGTGGTGTCCAGTTGACCGTTCAGTCCATAACTCTGGTGTTCGTGCCTTTGAGTTTCTACTGTAAACTTTTTTTTAACTTTTTAATCTCTTCCAGCAAGACCTTTGTACTTTCTTGATATCACGAGCCTGCAAGAATTCCACACTAGCTAACTACTTATACTGGTATGTTATAACTTACTTTGTATTATTTGCATTAAGGTCCCCACATTTGAGATCAGGGTCCCATTATGCAAGGTGTTGTACAGACACAGCATGAAAGATACTCCTTGCCCTGAGGAACTTGATATCTAAATCTGAGACAGATGCAATAGTGGGTTTAAATAAACAAAAGGAGGGATGTGGATTACACAGTGTGCAGTTACATAGGGTAACTAGTATAAAGATGGCAGTCGCTAGCTTATAGAATAACAATGTGTATGCAAATGTTTCTAGATAAAGTGAGAACATTATATTTCCATTAATACAGTGATCAAAATAATATTTTAAATTCTCACTTTGTGGTCTACAAGTGTCATTCAACTGCAATAAAAAAAATACCATAATTCTGTTCTGAATTGTGCTATATTTTGGCTTTCATAGCAATCTGTCTTACCACATTCAGTTTGTGCATTGTGTTATAGAACTTAATAACATGCATAATTGGCAAAAGGCACTGTAAACCTATTGTGCTAAACTAAGACTTGCTTTATTAGTTATCATGGATGAGTACCATTTGAATATCTAAATAAAATAGTGCTGCAAAAGTTGTTTCATTCCCCTCTTATGAATGACCTATAGTTGTGACACCTTGTTCGAATGATTGGAGTTTTTCGCTTAAATCACTGCTCTAAAAAGGTACCGTTTTATAATTCTGTATGTCATTGATTGAAAATGGTATCAGAAGTATGCTGTAACTAACTAATATGCTATGAATAGAACATAATGGCTGGAAATGAAGGGGATGAGTTAAAATACACTGTCCAAAATGGTGTGCCAAATTTTTTACTTATTCTGACAGTGCTTTCAGTTACAAAATTCAGTTTGTTTGACTTATTTTGACAGTACCATCCTTGCAAAATATATCCTTGTCTTCCCGCTCACATACAATATTTAAATTTAAAAATATTAATCAAACAGAAGCATGATTTACTACAACACACGGTGAACATGCTAGCATACACTCTTTTTCTCTGTCATAGCCTAGAATATTTGTTTAAATTAAAAATATAATGGGCTCCTTTTCTGAAGATAAGGAACTACAAGTGTAATTACAGGGAATAGAAGTTAAAATATTTGGTCTGGTCAAGCATTCTTATTTATTTAAGTAGAAATAACTTAGTCTAGCTTCGCTCACTTAAATGTGTGATTCATTTTACAGTCATTACTGAAGCTTTTGCATTTTGCCAGTTATATAAAACCCCAAACCTTTTCATGCAGGCAAGATTGTGTGCAGTTTGTATCACTAGAGAATACAAGTGCATTGCATTCGGAAACTTGGAACAAACTTTCTTCTTCCTAACTCAGTCAACAAACTGTCAAGCTCTCTCAAAACACTTTTGCCTTCTGACCGCAAAATCGGCTAATTTATTCTTTCTTTTTCCTTTCAGACATCTCAATTTCTCAGTGACAAAATCCAAATGTCACAGCTGCAGTTTGATCTGGCATAGCCATAAATCCTTTTGTCTGCTAATCAATTACATTTTTCAGCTAACCAGACGCAGCATGAGCTTAAAACAATCAATAGAAAAATTCAGTAATCCTTGAAACTCGGGTGTCACATTCATGTTACTATGATGCTATAATCATTCCTGTACTTTTTCACTTGTGTGCATAGATGACTAAAACTATTTCTTGTCTATGCATCATCTACTGAGACACATATCAGGCCTTTGGGACTGCCTCTCAAGAAGTAGAGAGACATCATGTAGTACTTTCATTTGCAAAGGAAGGAAGAGAGAGAGGCACATTTTAATTAATTTCTTTGCATTTTCCCTTTTCCCCTTCGCTTGTTGAGTTATAAGCTTTGAAAATACACATGAGAAGCTGTCAGACTGCATTTCTGTAGTAAGATTTAAATTTGTAGCCTTAAAAAAGGCTATCCTACTAGCAATCATTGCTGCAAGAGTAAGACAGCTTTGGAAATGGCTTCTGGTTAGCTATAGGATTTATCAAGATTATCTCTCTAAATCACTTTGAACTGTTGGTCCTTTGTCAATTGAGACTGAGCTGATCACAGCACATCTTCCAGTCTTCACTCTCTCCAGCCATCCTTCGCCATGCTTGTCCATATCTCCTTGTTAGGAAATCATCCCACCTCTTTGGAGGTCGACCGAGTGGCCGTTTCAGTTCTTGCGGATACTACTTGGATACAGCTGCGGTCCATATGTTGTCAATGAGTTGGGCCACATGTCCTCCCTACCGCATTTTACTGAACCTGCTTTCAACAATGTCTCACACTTCAGACTGCTGCCTAATTATTTTGTTGGGGATGTGATCGCGGAGAGAAATGCCCCAAAGTATTCATTCCACCACCCTGTGTGTGACAGAGTTGATGTTCTTCAGTCTTCGTCAGCGACCATGTTTCTCTGCCATATAACATCGCTGGAAGCACAGTCAAGTTAAAAAGATCTACACGAGTTGTTTTGCTGATCTTTCCTTGGAGGATATCCCTCATACCGTTGAATGCACACCGTCCAGCTTTTCTTCTGTGCATCAGTTCACCTTTCTGATTGTGGCACAAGTTGACTTCCCGGCCCAGATAAACACATTTGTTGACCTCTTGAATCTGCTTTCCTCCAAGAGTTATCTGGCTTCTTGGCAGAACATCTGATCTCATATATTTCATTTTCGACGGGTTCATTTTTAATCTGACTTGACTACTTTTCGCAGGTTTTTTTTCTGAATGCAAAAAAATAATAAAATTATAGCCCTTGTGAAATATAGGTATTTATTTGGATACTGAATATATTTCAGTTTTTGTTATGAATTTGTATATTAGTTTAGAAAGCGCACAAGCTTGATGGAAAATTCACACTTGATATCTAGTGAGCTCTTGAATCAACTTGAAGAGACAGCCCATGGCAACAGATTATCGAATGGATTGTTCAGTTTCCTGTAGTTGATTTTCTACATCGAGATGAGACCATTTTGATTAATAGTTTTTCTGTGGCTACCAAATTTAGATATTAATCCCTATCTACTCAAACCATGCTCTTCAGTCTAGAAATGTAGCTAGGTCATACAATCTCTGCATGTTGTCCTTCATATCCATGAGCACCTTTATCAACTTTCACATCACTTTGTCTTGAGAATGGAATTGCAGCTCTACTTTTGCATTGGCTCAAGTTGTCACTTCATTTCCTCCTTTTATCTCCCATGCTGTTTAAATGAATTTCTTTCTCGTTGGTGTGCTTGGCACAGTGCTTAATTTGTTCCAGGCTTGCCAGGGTTGAGCTAGGCTTGATAATTCATAGCCCCAGCACCTCTGGTCTTGCTGTATCAGTTATGAATGTAAAAAAATTGCTTGAGCCCCGATACCTCTTTCATTACAAATTGAGCACTGACTTGACTGATAGTAGTTGTCACAGCATATAAACAGTTTCAGTGATCTAAAATAGAAATAAAGTATGTGTTGCATAAGATAGGTAGGAACATAATGGTTAAGCAGAGCATAAAATCAGCTAGACTTAATATTAGGAAAAGTGTAGTTAGCTCGGCTCTCAGATTTATTCATTTTGTTTAATTTGTAATCAGTATTATCAGCACTCATCAGACTTGCTATGGGCTCTCATGGTATTTAAAAGCCCACTTATCCAATCAGTAACAAAAATATTCTGCCCATGCACCTCAAAACACTTACTGGTGTTGGAGGAGGTGTTCCATTGTACCTGTATAGTGCCTAACATGTTGGAGCTTCAGTCCTGGGGCACTACCCTAAGGTAAGCAGAGAGGTAACTGTCACAGCGTGGGTGAAATTAGTCCATAACATCCGTGAAGACTGATTTAGGTTCACTACATATGTATAGTCACTTGATTTAATCCAAACCGAGCATTTGAAAATGTAATGCATTCAGCTGGATATTAAATAGCCCCGCCTAGAATACGCAGAGTTGTATGTATTGTGTTATATTATATCTCAGAGAATAGAAGGGGGATAATTGACAAACCACCTGTTTTGGTTGGCATTACTGCATCGTTTCTAAGTGAAATTACATTTCTATGCTGCATATGAAATAACCCATAAGGGCAATCAGAGTAAGAACCACACATAATTTATCAAAATAAGACATCAAATCAAAAATTAATGTAAAATGCTGTTCTCTTCTTTGGCTGAGGCTTCTAGTCTAGTGTAGGAAACTTTTTAAAATGGACAGTGACCTCTTTGCAAAGTCATGCTCTGGGATCTCTCAAGTATAATTCCACCCCAATTGCTGATGAAACATGCAGTGACCATATATTGGGCAGGGAGGGAGAAGGGAAATGTACGGTTAAGCGGTTGTTTGCATTACCATTTTATAGCACTCAGATTAGGAACGGGTAATATAGCAGTGAGAATTGTGCAACATTCCTGTCAATGAGTGGTAGGACAAATGATTAGTGTAGATGGTTATGCAATGGGGCAGAGGTCTGTCTCTGGCATACCCATCTGTACCTGCTCCATTTAAGTGCAACCACTATTATGTCTTAAGGGAAAGTAAATCTCAAGGGTTTTAAGTACTCCATATATCAGCAGAAAGACCCAGAATGTCTGTCCCTGATGCTTCTACCTGAAGGTTAAGGTTTTCCCCTGAATCAAGTAAAAATTAGTTTTGCTGTAATTGCAGAGCTTTATTACACGGCTGTAGCATTGCATAGGTAAATGATTTGTTGCAGAAAGGCAACCTAACCAAGAGTGTTTTTGTGTTAAAGGTATGTAATAGTGGAATGTGAAGACCATGACACTCAGCAGAGGGATCCAAAGACTCACGAAATGTACCTAAATGTGATGAGGCGGTTTAGTCAGGCTCTATTAAAGGTAACCCATCCCTTAGATAATGAAAGATGAAGTAGTTTGCAGATGTTGTCTGTCTTTAAAAAAGACACTAGTTTCCTACACTGCCATCCCATGAGCAATACAGTCTGCCAAACCCCTACTTCTTCCTGGAATTAATTTGATCTGCTGTAAATGATGTAATTTTAGTTCAAATGAATGAAACCATCAATGGAAGTGTTTCCCTTTCTCCATTCATTGCTTTTCAGATAAATTGTAAACTGACTTTTCACATCGTGAATGTCTGATATTTGGGGGGAATATCTGGCTCTGCTTAACAAACTGGAGGTTGGATCACTAGCCTTTGCTGAATCAAGAAGCAGTGCCAATCTGTGTGTCAGCAGTAGAGGGTGCTGATGTAATAAAAAAAAAAGTCGTTCTCCTGAGCTATAGGTCATAACTTCTAGCATATATGTACAGAGTTTGCTGGCTTAAGTCTAACAATTAGGTATCTTTCATTGCATTTTACTTCACATTAATGCTGCTTCAAGGTTTTTATGTGACTCGTGTAGTACAAAGGCATATTTCACATGTGAGCATCTTCATGAAACTTACTTTTTTCACCTTGTGAATTAGTTTGTCATGCATGAATGTTCACCACTTAAATTATTATTGTTGATGTAAATTGAGGTGCACTGAAAGGTCAGATAACTGATTGCCAGCTACAGCAATTTTGATTACATTTTACAGAAAATACTGTGCTTTTAATGAACTCTGAAATGAAAGATAATTGACCTTTTTTATTTATTTGGGAAATCTAGCTAGACTAAGAATAAATGTATAAATTTCAGATATAATTATGGAACAAAGACCTAATTTTCTGTTTCTTTTTCATGCACATAGGGTGATAAGTCTGTCAGGGTTATGCGTTCTCTGCTGGCAGCACAGCAGACATTTGTAGATCGACTGGTTCATCTAATGAAGGCAGTGCAGCGTGAAAGTGGAAATCGTAAAAAAAAGGTAAATGCAGGAAAAAAAAATTTCCGTGGTTAAATTTTAAAATAGGAATATTAGTTTTCACTGGAAACTTTTGATAAGTTGTTTAACAGGATACTCTGATTTTTTTCTAATGTCTTATTTAAGTTAAGCATATGTTAATATGCAGTGTATGTCTTTTGTGTAGCCTGAAGTATTTCAGCTCTTTTGATGTTTTTTGCCATTAGCTATTCTAGCTGTTTGTTTGGGGAGTTTGTGGTCACCTTTTTAGACACACATGTGGAAAACTCAGATTTCTGGGAAATCTTTTCTAAAAGATGCTTTTTGATGAATTTGTTTTTCCTCTCTAATTGAATACAAATATAACAGTCTTGTGCCCTCTGGAAGGTATATTCAGAGTAGTGCTTTGGCTCTAAGGTTACATCTACACAACAGTTGGGAAGTGTGATTCCTACCTCAGGTAGATGTACACGCACTGTCTCTGCTTGAGTAGTGCCTAAAAACACTGGTCATGGCAGCTGCCTGAATGCAATCCTGCCTGACTCCGTCTTCGGGAATGTACTTAAGTAGCTTATGTTTTGAGTTTTTTTAGACAGGGTTTTTTACGCCTTTCTCAGCTATTAATTATGGTATATTTACTATGTCAGTAGTTATTTATTTTTCCCCTTTTACCTTTTGGTGAGAGAAGTTAGAAACTGTTGGGTTTTTTTGTTCTATACTTATGATTCTTGATTTTCTTTAGTCTTTTTGTTCCTATGTTTTTGAGACATTTCACTGTATGCCATGTTCATTCTATTATTTTTCTTTGTTACTACTTGTGTCCTTCAGTCCTTTAATAGCATTGTTAATAATCAATTTCACCACCACTTCCTATCTTCCGGCCTTCAACAACTGGCCATTGCAAATATGCCCAGGGGCGTTTGAACTAATATAGTGGCCCTATGCCTCTCCTCTTTGCTTCTGGCTGGCGTTAAAATCAGTGGAATCTGCTGCCTCTGTCTTCATTTCATGTCTATTCTGTGTATGGTTGGCAGGAGGAAATAGGGCTGCTGTTGAGCATTTAATGCATAAGTTCCTTATTATAAAGGATATTAGGTAAATAGTTCTGATTGAATTGCAGTTTCAAAACTCTGTGCAGTGTTGATTATTTTAAAATATAGTAGATTCAACATCATAAATGTAGGGTCAACTCCTACAGTGATGTCAGCACAGGCTGTTACCCCCACAAGTGAACTCATTGAAACCAGCAGGGCTCCATTCAGGTGCCAAGGTCCATCTGTGTAATTCCAAGTGCAGAATCATATCCTAGAGCAGTGAGACTCAGACTGCGGCTCGTGAGCCCCAAGTGGCTCTTAAGTGCGTCTCCTCTGGCTATTTGAAGCACATGATATAAAACACAGTGTGATTTAATTATTCAACAATTATAAGTTATAATGAGAGCACCCTGATTAATGTTGTTAACCAATTAGATTATCAACTTGCACTAAGTTACTAACTTATTTACTGTAAGAATGATATATCTATATCTATATAGATATATATTTCCCCTATTTTAAATATGAATAGTACTATAATAGCTAAAACAATTAATTCATACTACTGTGGCTCTTTTGGGTAATGTTGCTTGCTAATTTGGCTCCTGAACCACTGAGATCTGAATATCACTGTCCTAGAGCATGAACAGACCTCGCATAAGGGAACTAAAGACCTCTGTTAATGTGGAAAACTAACACCCCTTCATAGGGGCATGTCGCCAATGTACAAAAATACAAAATTATTGGAAGGTTACTATCACTGACCAGTCTAAACTTGCATGTGTTTATATAACTGTCTTTGAACTGGGTGTAAAATATCTGATTATTTGGACTGTTCTGAAATTTTTTTTTAATTCACATTGTGCTGAAGATGGGTGTTACATTGCTTTGAAGGCATAATGTGCTTTCTAAATTCTATATTATATGAATATACTTTTTTTTTGTTACAGCACATTTTTATATCCAGCTACATACATATTTCAGTAAAGGTTGTTTTCATGCTTTTCCAGCTGTGTTCTTTTAAACTTCCATTTACATTTTCATCTAATTGAACTTTGGGGTTTGTTCTCTTTTAGAATGAGAGGCTACAGGCATTACTGGCAGACAATGAGAAGATGAATTTATCAGATGTGGAACTTATTCCACTTCCTTTAGAGCCTCAGGTGAAAATCAGAGGAATAATCCCAGAGACAGCTACGTTGTTTAAGGTAAATGGGAGAGATCTTCCATTGAATAAGTGCATTATAATTAAACCTTAATTTTTTAAATACTAACAGAAACCTTACCTTGAAAAACTACTTGCTGTTAAATTTGTTAAATAAACTTGGAGTTCCTGAAATTGAGAAGCTAATATCACTGAATTTAGGCGCGCAAATGCATGAACAAAGTATTTGTATCTGGGTGCAATCAATGTTTAAGTGGCATTTTGGTCTAAAAAACTATATCCTCTACTCTTTCCTTATGCTGTGTGTGTGCGCATACTAATTGACCACAATACTGTAAGCGCTGGAGTTGATGTAGAGAGACGGGCTTTACGTTTTGTTCTCAGTAAGGTGAGATTTGTGAACATTTTGATATCTAGACAGGACTTCCCTATCTGAGGGCCAGCACAACAATGGCCTACCATCCATTCTATATGACTCATTAAAAATCCATGATCAACAGAGTCAAATCTTGCTGACTTTCATTTGTTACGAACTGGGTGCATGTGACAGTAATAGTGGTGATGCACGAATGGGTGCATAACTTATATGTCTGCCAAAATGCCACCTAAATCACAAAGATGTGCATCATTCTGCAGTTTTCCAGCACCTCACCTTATGTGTCCACACTGTAGACTTGTTCCTCCATGTGCGCATTTTTGCTTTCTCTGGAATAGACTGTTGTCAAGGAGTCCCCGGGGCGATGCTCTGGCACTACTCCCTATGAAGCCAGTCAGGACTGTGGGGGGAAGCTTCTTTTCTGTGAACAGACTGTCTGCAGGGCTAGGAGCTTCACAGCTTACAGCTTCCACCTTCCTGGGGCTGACCTCGGAGCATTCGGCATATTCTACCCCTCCGTGCGCTTCCCCCAGTGAGCCCACACAGGTGGAGCTCTTGGAGAAGCCAGAGGGTCCTGCACCCCAACTTCGCAGTCAGGCGTGACTCTCAGCCAGCCAGTAAAACGGGTTTATTAGATGACAGAAACATGGTTTAAAACAGATCTTACAGGTACAAAGAACCGGACCCCTTAGCCGGGTCCATTTTGGCAGTGAGCCAGACACCCATGTCTGCACTTCACTCCATGTCCCCAGGCAGCTCCAGACTAACTCTCTAACTAACTCCTCCTCTCCTTTTTCTTTGTCTCTTTCCTGGGCCAGGAGATCACCTGATTCCTTTGTTCTCTAACACTTCCAGCTAACACCTTACAGGGGGGAAGTGCCCAGGCCATCAGTTGCCTGGAGGCAGGGCGTTGGCCAGTCCTTTCCACTGGTTCTTTGCTCTGCAACAACCTCAGCCCCTAGAGACTTAAGAAATGCATAGGGGAAACTGAGGCACTCACACAGTATCCAGAGAGAGCATTAAGAACATTTCCACTCCATCACAAGTGTTAGTCTACTTTCTTACTTTTTTCTTCATTGGTTTCGCCTGGTCTGATCATTTGGGGTTGGTGGTTCTTGTTCTTCATTTTCAAGCATTCTTGTCATACGTATCCTCCAAGCTGACAACACCCTTCTTCATGTCTCCTTCAGCATCACAAACCAACTTTTCTAGGTCTTCCTCATGGTATTTGCTCTGTGACTATTAGCTTTTGTACTCTGGCCAATGTATTTCATGTGATTAGCCATCTCAGTTTATGCTCCCTCTGCTTTTCCACAATGGAGCAACCTGCATGTGGTTTGTACCGTTTCATTGTGTAGGGCCTATCAGCGCTAGCATCCACCTTAGCACTCTCATTTCAGGAGTGTGAAGCAGATGTTGTTCTTTTTTCCTCATTGATCAGTATTCGGACCCATACATCATGGCTGACTAATCATGAACTTATATGCTTTGTTCTTTAGTTTACTTGGCATATTCTTATTGCAGAGTTTTCCCTTAAAATTATTTTTCATTTTCAGACCCCTAATATTTAATGGAGTTGTGGACCCCCTTGAAAATCTTGGACATAGTCTGTGGACATCCAGGGGTTCACAGACCACAGGTTGAAAACCACTGGTTTACACCAAGCACTCTTCATGTGACTCCTAATGTCTGCATTTACATGCCTGTCATGACTGAACACTGAGCCAAGATATTTAAATTGCTGCACAGACTTTAAATCTATGCCATCTAATGTTACTAGGTTCTCATTATCTCTCAACAAAGCATCATATGTATTCCATCTTTTGTTGGCTGATATGTGAGCCATTTTCTTCTAATGCAGTTCTCCATAGTTGTAGCTCTCTTTCCAGTTTGTATTATCTTCTTGGTGCAACATATCGTCATTGTCACAAAGCATGCTCCAAGGAGCTTTTCCCCTGATGTCCTATGTCAAGGTATCAATTACAGTCACAGATGTGAATAGACTTAAGGCTGATCCTTGATATTGATCTACCCCCATGGTGAATGACTCACTGTAGCCACAGCTGTGTCTCTGTGCTACCCTCATATACGTTCAGACTATCATGGATGTGTGTCTCTGGCAGATTATGCCACAGCAGGGTGCCATCATAATAATTCTCTAGGAACTTTGTCATAAGACATCTCTTATTCTAAATGCAGTTCCTTGTGTTACTCCATGTGCTGCTTCTGCAATATTCAAGCTGCAAACACTGCATCCATGTTCACCTTCCTGGCATACAGCTAAATTGGTGGTGGTCTTGGTGCTCCAGCTCTTCCCACAGTCTTTATAATCTGTGCAGGCATTTCATTGTGTGAATCATTGACTTGATGAGTTGGTAATTACTACGTTCTTGCATATCTCCTTTATGCTTAAAAATAGGGACCAATTTGCAATTTTCCAATATAGTGAATTAAGGTGAAGAAGTTTGTTGTCATAACCATGGTCTGGTCTGTTACTTTAAATGCCTCAATTGGTACACTGTTCGGTCCCACTGCCTTGCCATGTTTCGTCATCTTGAGCGATGTCTGAGTCTCCGCCAGGATGGTAAGTCTTGTAAAGGTGTTGCTTGTGCATGGTTTCCTCGGTGGTTTCTTTACATTAGGGTGACCAGACAGCAAATGTGAAAAATCGGGATGGGGTGTGGGATAATAGGAGTCTATATAAGTAAAAGACACAAAAATCGGGACTCTCCCTATAAAATCGGGACATCTGGTCACCCTATTTTACACTCTTAATTGAGCAGTTTTTCATAAAACTGCTGCCATCTCCTAATGACGTCACCTTCTTCCACCAGTGCTCGTCTGTTTTCTTCTTTAATCCACTTCACAGTTCCCAAGTCTTTGTGCTGCTTTGCCTAATCTTGGCTAATCTGTATGTTCCTTTTCCTCTTTCCTTCCATAGCAGTCCTGTGTAAAAGGCTTTAAGAGCCAGATCCTTAGCTTCTGTAACTGCCTTTTTTTTTTTTTTTTTTGCTGTTTTCTTTAACAGCTTGTATTCCTTATAATTTTCTACCATTCCTACTTTCAGCCATTATTTAAACCTTTCCTCTTTTTTTTACTGCTTTTTGCACATTGTTTGATCACCATCATGTCCCCTTGCAATGAAATTTTCATCCTTTTGTTTGGCCACATGCAGCTTGTGAGCAGCCTGTAATATGTTTGGATATTTTCCCTCCTCTTTGATATCATTGTGGTCAGTTTGATCATTGCCCAAATTCAGTAGAATCTTTGTCCTTATACCTCAGATTAACTTCCCTATCCCCAAGGCTCCACCTCTTTGTTCCAGAACTCGTCTTTTGTTCCCCACTAGCCTTTTCACCCAGAAGTCCATTGCATAGCAGTATAGATTGCTTATAATTTGCTCTCCTGACATCAGTTTAGTCTTGCTCACATTTTTAGATTACATCCTTTCTAGAGGAAGGAATCTAAAAATGTGCTAGAGACTACACTGAACTTAGGAGAGCAGATTACAGACAATTGACCTTGAACCTGTTGGCATCACACTTATGTGTAATTGTGTTCCTCCCTCTTTACAAAATATGTTTTGGTAACAATCAGGTAATGGGCTCTGGCTAACTCTAAGGTAGCCCCACAAGCTTCATTTCTGGTTCCAAAGTCTCATCCACCATGACTGTCGTAGTTCTCACTGTGTTCTCCTACATGTCTGTGGAGGTCTGCTCCAATAATCAAATACTCTGCTTGTGGTACTTCAGTTATCACTGGGTTCAGCAGCATTTGGAATTCTGCCTTCTCAGTTGTACAACCAACCTGCGGTGCATATCTGCGTGAAAAACCACAAATATTTGTTTTCTGCTCAGTACTATTCTAACTTTTTCATTGGCAAGTTGCTCTTCTTTAGGAAGTCCACTAACTTGCCCTATAATACTTCTGCTACGATTATTCCTACTCTGTTCCTCCTTGCTACTGAGCCATAATACATTATCTTGTAATCTTTTCTAATGTTTGTGGATGTTGACCCCTTCCATTTTGTTTTTTATGCAGGCAGTATGCCCTCTCCTTCCTTTGTGTCTCACTACTTCTATTGATTCCCTAGTCATTGTTTCCATATTAACTGGAGCCAGACGTAATTCTTGGGCTTGCTTTCTTCAGCTGCATGTGGCCTTAATAAGGTGGCCTTTTCCTATTTTCCACAACTGCCAGGTGAAGTGATTGCATATTGCTTCTAGGGGATGCCAGAGCATTCTAGTGATATGCTCCCTGAAGACAAAGATCTACTTCAGCATTGAATTGGAAGTCAGCCTTTGAAAATGAGGTGGTGATTTTCTTTTCAATTAAAAAAAAAAAAAAAAATTGGGAGGTCCAGCATGGTCCTATTTGAAGCAAACAAGGTATAATTCATGACCTGCTCAAAAGAGAGCCAGAATTTAGATCCAGTCTTTCAGAAGGTGCCATTGGTGTCCAAGTGCACTTATTGTTCCATGGCCACCATCTTCTTTCTCCTCCTCCTCCAAGAAAGAGGTTGGAGACTAGTCAGTAGCTAGCAAGCTCTGCAGAACAAAAAAATATCTTGAGGAAGAATGGGGCCTCTGTGATTTTGAGTGTAACATCTTTTGGCCTCAGTCATAGCTTTTTTTCTACAACCTCATTAAGTCCTTGTGTAGAAGAATAAGGAAGTGTATTTTAAAGAGAGAAAGTAAGGTATCAGTAGAAGATGTGAAAACACCAAACTCAGAGCACTTACTGCAAACAGCTCGAGTGAAACTGATCAATTGAAAATCTCCATTGTGTACCTGTTTATTTCATTTTTGTTTTGAGAGGTGTCACTTGATGAGTTACAGTAGATAAATTTATTCATGTAGATAATTGATCTTTAGCTCATTTTATGATGAGTGAAACTGCAAACAGAATTAAATTTGTTCTTTGAAAAGTCCATTTTAAAATAGTTACTTTTGCTTCTTTAATTAAGAAAGCAGTTAATTGGTTTGAAAATGTTCTATCCCTAGCATTTCTTTGACACTGATAATGTAATTATTGAGATTTCCATTGTGTTTTTTCTGGTCAGTTTAAAATGTTTTACTCCTTTTGTATGGTGCTTCGAAGTTTGAATCAGATGTGAAGAAATTTAATTTCTGCATTTTCCCCTTATTAAAGATAGAATGATTTGTTTTACTACTTCTCTCAGACTTCCCACGGAGTGCTATATTCTCTGTGGATGAATGGAATCTAGAAATTACATAAAACTGGAAGTCCTATGGCCAAACTTTGGAAAGTGGAGGCAGTACGTTCTTGATGCGGAGTCATAAATTATGGAATACAATGTTAGAGTTCCAAATGAGTCCTGATGGAGCAGTGTTCTGAGCCTCTTGCAAAACCCACCATTTTGCAGATGTATTAGGCTAGAAGGCTAAAAAGCAAATGAGGTAAACAATTATAAATGAATTTACTCACATGTAGAGAAGGATTCCCAACTTAGATTTGTCCCAGTGAAGTTAAGTATTTGATTTGTTTTAGTGTACTGGTTCATGGCAAATTTCCTTTTCCAGAGTGCCCTAATGCCTGCCCAGTTATTCTTCAAGACAGAAGATGGAGGCAAATATCCTGTAATATTTAAACATGGTGATGATTTACGTCAAGATCAACTTATTCTTCAAATTATATCACTCATGGACAAGGTGATGAACATAAATCAAGTGTTCCTTAATCTCACTAATGAACATCTGTTTTATTGTTTATACAAGCTGAGGAAATTGCTCTTAGTTAAAATCCAGAAAACACAAGATATTAATACAGCTTAATTCAGTACTCTCTTATTGTAGCTGCTACAATCCAAAGAATTACAGTACTTAGAGGACATTCAACAATATCTATATGGACTAAGAGATGAACAAAGATGCTTTCACATATGCCTTATGATAGGTTTGAACTAAGTTTCCTCAAAAGGGAATAAGTTAATATATTAAACCACTGCACAACCTAGACTCTTTTTAAAAAAAGTTTGATTATTTTTAACTGTTCCACTCATGTTGGTGTTTTCCTTCTAGCTGTTACGCAAGGAAAATCTGGATTTGAAGCTCACACCGTATAAGGTGCTGGCTACTAGTACAAAGCATGGTAAAGTTATTTCTTTTTAAAAAAATCACTGAAAATAATCGGGTGTTTGTCTTCCTCAGTTTCACTTACCTGGATGCAGACATTATCTAACCCAGGCTTCTTCTTAGTGTCACAGGAGGGTACAACTGACTTTAGGTTATAAGATTTCTTTAACAAACGTGGGCAACTTGCTTTAAAGCAGATTAGTGTTTGTTCTTTACTTTCTATTTCCCCTGTCTAGCTTTATTGTCAAGTGCTTGTTTTGCCTCACCTAGTGCAATGAAAACTGAGGACAAACTGTGAAATACTGGTTGTCACTGTTTCAGAGCTAGCTGCAACTCTGTTCCCGCTCTGATCTTTGAGAATACTTCTACACAGGAATAAAAAAAAATGATGGCATGGCTGCGGCTGGCCCAGATCAGCTCGCAGGGCTCAGATTGTGGGGTTAAAAACTGCAGCGTAGTCATTCGGACTTGGGCTGGGACCAACAAAAAGTAAAGATGTTATGTTATGATATGCACTCCAGTAACTTACTTTGACAAGTGCTTAGAGTTCATTGTGTAATAGTAAATGTACTGTGTTATGCTTAGTAAAACTAGTTAAATCTCCATTATAGGAGACCTTACAACTACATTTAGGATGAAAACTAGTAAGTTCTTCTTTGAGTGATGGTCCCAATATGGATTCCAGACATGGGTGCTCATGCATGCCTTGTGCAAGAGCTATAAGTGGATGTGCAGGTCGATGCTGTTCCAGTTCCATCTTACCACTGCGTGGCCAGAGTCAGAACCCCTGTTTCTTTCTGTTCTTAGCTCTGCTAAGAGAACTCTTATCTGTTTGTTCTCACCTGTATATAATTGTTAGTATGTTCTCGTTGTATATAGTAGTTAGTTAGGCTCCCCTATTGGATTTCTTTCCCTGGGGGGGAAGCAGTCCTTTCTCTCCCCCAAACCCCTGGGATTATGTCCCGACAAGCCAGCTTGAAGAACTGTGCTTCGTGCCTGCACTCTTTCTCCGTGGGCGTCGAACACCAGCGGTGTCTACTGTCTTGGCAAAGTCCACGTTACCATCCGCTGTTCCCGGCTGGGACTCAGGAAGGTAGGGAACTTCATCTCCCTGCATTTCTTATGGAGGAGGCTATGTTCCCATATGTGCAGTTGGATCCGGGACTGATGGATTCACCAGAATGGTTCTCATCACTGCTGGTGAGTGACCCTCTCACTTCCTCCTGCGTTCTGGAACCCTCAGTACTGCTGTATCCCCTGAAGCCCCACCGTGAGCATTAGAAACCCAGACATGGACAAAATGCACCTCCCCGATGGGGACCGCTCTTAAGCGCAGTGTTGCCTCCCAGAGCCGTGCCCAGAGTGAGTGAGAATTAGCATGCCGAGCTGGCTTCTGGGGCTCCCAAGAAGCCCTGAACAGAGCATAAGATGAAACACCAATGCAAACCATAGGTGCTCCTTCACCAAGAGTCCTAGTCTTCTGCCTGACTCCTAGTCTTCTGCTATCTTCACTGCTGGCACCATCTATGCTGCTGGGCCCTTTCGGAGTGGCACACCGGGCTCCCAAACTCCAGGCCGCCTGGAACTGCTGATGCCCACTGTCAAGTTCATTCTCCCATATGCCAGTTCTCTATTCATGGACGCTTCACTGCTTACCTCTCCAGCGAATGAACCTCTCCTCCTCCTTCCGGAGTGGCGCTCCTCTTCCACCCACCACCAATGGCTCCACATCTACCGGATCCATCCTTTGAGTTTGAGTGGTTTTCCAAGCTGGACTCCTTCTCCCCTGTGCATTCTCACAGCCCGGATCATGGGTATTACCTGTGCCAGCCAGACGCCTATGATCCTTGCACTGAGCCATGGTTCTGTTGCTCCACGGCCTGCCGATGCGTGGCGAACTCTATACTTAGCCCTACTGGCTTCCATGGGACCACACGTGGACTGTGGGGTACTACTGCTGCCATATTGCTGGCTGTCTGCTGCTTGCACCATGTCCCGCTCTGGCTATGATGAACAGGAGGAAGAGGTCATCATGCAATCAGTACCGCCGGTTCCTATTAGAGCCTCGTTGTATCCAGACAAGGCACTAATTCCACCTTCTGTCTCCCCTCCGGATGACTATCACCAGTACCACAACCTGCTTCAGCGCTTGATGGAGGCTCTTTACCTTATGGTGGAAGAAGTCCAGGACCCACAAACCCAACTCTTGGATATCCTCCTGCTACCTGAACCCTCCCAGACTGCCCTCCCTATCCACTTGACCATCCTACAACTGGCGCAGTCAGTTTGGCACATGCCTGCCTCCTGTCCCCCTACTCTGAAGTGCCCCTGGAGATCCCTCCTATTGCAATTTCCTATAAGAGGAAGCAGACTCCCTACTCTGGAAGGGTTCCATAGAGCATATTTCCTTCTATTATCAGGGCTGAGGGTTCTATTCCCTCTATTTCCTTATTCCTAAGAAAGGGATGGCCAATGGCCCAGTCTGGACCTCCAGTGCTCAACATGCTCATCTGTAAGTTCTGATTCCGGATGGTCACACTCCCCCTCCATTATTCCAGCCCTCCCCTGAGGCTTCTGGTTCATGGCTCTCGATATGAAGGATGCCTGTTTTCACATTGACATCCACCTGACTCATCGGAGATTTCTCTCTTTCATCGTGAGGCATTCACATTACCAGTTTCGGGTCCTCACCGTCGATATTGCCACCACTTCACATGTGTTTGAAAAAATTTTCACCGTTCTCACCACCCACATTTGCCAGTTGTCCCACTCTCTGTTTCCCTACTTGGACAATTGGCTCCTGGTTGCGATTGTTGTCAGTAGCTACCGGTGTGGTGCTCTGCTCTTGTTCGATGATGATATCAGTCAGCTGCGTGCGTGTTCCCTCTGTGTGCTGCCCCAGCTCTGCGCAGATCGCTGACACAGCAGACCCAAGAGAACCCCCAATGACCATAGACACTAGTAAGGTACGAAGGCACCCGGGCCAGGTTTATTGTCATCCGAAGCACGTTGCAGTTTCCCGTAGACTCTACAGGACATATTACGAGTCAATGCTTGTCGTACAATGGACTCAGCTCAGTCAGTAGCAGGAACGCTACTGCCCCCTAGGCTGGCCAAAGACACTGCCCCAGGGTCGTATTCTTATACACAGATACAAACAAGTTACACAACACTCCTGACGTATTGAGGTGCATCCCCTCTACATAGTAAGGTACATCCCCTCTACGTAGTAAGGTGCTGCCTCTCACCTTGTACAAGTTGGTTCGATCAAAACAACTCTATCCATCATGTTACCCTTTTGCCCCTGTCTTTAGGATGGGTCGACCTGTTCCTTGTTATCTGTATGGAATGTGCCAGTGTCTTAGTACCTCTTAGCTCTTTTGCAACATCAGCCCTTTCTTTGCCAACTTCTGTGAGCAGGGCCTGCCTCTAGCTCACAGCTTAACTTTGCTTTATGCTAGCAAAGTCTTGACCATTACTTTATCTCAGGCCTTAGGCCTCATACTGGGCCTCTGATACAAGGGTTTATGTTTCAGGGCCTCATCCTACTACAGCGATGTTGCACACCTGCCTCCTTTCCCATATCCACGCCCTTTATGATCTGGGTATCTGTATCAACGAGAAAAAGTCAGTCTCTCACTTTTACTGGGGCGCGCTTGCACTCTGTTGTGGGCCACGCCTTCCTCCTGATGGATGGTTTTGCCACCCTCACTTCTCTCATCATGCAGCTGTGCCACAATCCAAGCATGTGACTCCATAATTGCCTTTCCCTCCTGGGCCACATGGTGACCTGTACCTCCTATAACACCCCATGCTGGTCGTCTTGTGCACTGCCTGCAACTCTAGCTCTGTTTGATTTACAAACCTCAGACCATTTAGACAAACCACTCCTGCTTTCCCACCTTGTTCTCTCTTTCTTCATGTGGTGGACCAACCTGTGCAAAGTTTTGGTCCGCATCCCGGTCGCCTATCCCATCCCCCATACCACTCTCACCACAGATGCCTCCCTTATGGGGTGGAGCACCCATCTAGATAATCATACAGCCCAGAGAGGTGAGGATGCACATCAACATCCTAGAACTCTGTAGTGCCCACCTTGCCTGTGAGGAGCTCTTCCTTCTCATATGGTCCTGGCACCTTCAGCTGCTCTCCGACTACATGAAGGCAGTTATGTGTATTAACAGATAAGGCGATGCCAGGTCGCCCTCTCTCTGTGTGGGACCAACCACCTCTGGAACTGATGCACCAAGCATGGGATCACACTGTACATCGTGCACCTTCCTGGCAGACAGTGTCAGCTGGTCCTTCTACATGAATCACGAGAGGGAGGTCCATGATGGTTTGCTCCATCTTACGCTGGTGTGGCACCCCACGTTGGGACCTCTTTGGGTCCTTGAAGAACTGAAAATTCCCCCTTTTCTACTTCAGAGGGACCCTTGGGGTGGGCTTGTGGGGCGACGCTCTCCTGCCCTGGACCTTTGAAGTCCACTAAGCCTTTTCACCCATCCCTGTTCTCACAAGTCCTGTGCAAGGTACGACAAGATCGAACGATGGCCATCCTGATCGCCCCCTTTTAGCCTCACCCATACTGTTTCATCTACCTTTTCGACCTCTTTGCTTGTTCTCTGATCCACTTTCCACCCATCCACCAGCCCCCTGTGGTCAGTCCCTCCATCTTCACTCACCTGACCATTGTTTTCTTCCTTAAAAGCTTGCTCAGTGCCTTTCCACTGGGACCTCCTCGTGGAACATCTACATTGTCCTCTCTGCCTTCACTAATCAGCCCTTTGAGCCCCTCCTGACCTGCTCACTTGCCTACTTCTCCCTGAAGGTGATCATCTTCGTGGCTATCACCTCAATGAGGTGCACTAGCACCTTCACCACTTGCTACGCCATCACCTCGGCAATGGTGGTGGATGCAGCTGTCAGCTGAGCTGTCCTCCAGACTGTGACTTCACCCAATTCCACGCACGCACCTTCACACTGAGCACTGCTTGCCACTCTCCCGTGCTTGGAATCCATGTAGGGACCGTCATTTGAAGAAGAGGAGGAGGAGGTTATTTACTGTATCTGGAGGTTCTTCGAGATGTATGGCCCTTATTTGGATTCCAATACTGCTCTTCATGCACTCTCCTTCAGACTCCATTGCTTTCAGATAAGAGGGATACTGAAGTGGCATTAACCCACACAACCTCTTATAGAAGACATGCAGATGACTCACATGTGAGTCAGTGGACATTATTGAACGGTTTTGGCTCTGGTGCATGTGCACCCATGTCTGGATTCCAGACAGGCACCACACATCCTGAAGAACCTCCAGTTAAAGTAAGTAACCTCCTCTTACTCTTATATTTGTATCCTTGTAGTCTTTAAAATGTTTCATGATCCAGTTGTATTGAAGTCCACAAGAATCTACTGTTGTTTTCATGTCATTTCGTTCTATTATTATGATTCCTAAAACAGATCAAGTAAAGTAAAGATAACTATCTGTACAGTCTTCTATAGTAGAGTCTATTTTTATTTGTAACAAGAAGCAAGGTCTGGGAATCAAGAGACTCAAGTTATAGCTCCAACTTTATTGCTAGCTTGCTGCCTCACCTTGGGCAAGTCATGTAAAATTTCTGTATGCTTCTCTATGCATAAAATAGGTATAATGGATACCTTCTTAACACCCCTCCCCCCATGCCATCAGATGTGCTTGGATGCCACTGAGTCAGCCTGTTCTGCCAGGCTGGGTTCCCTTTACCTGTTTTGCTGAGCTCGGCTCACAAGCCTCTTCCAGCCAAGCACACAGGCAGGGCCAAACCTAGCTGCACAGAGAGAGATCCCCTCTGGAAAGATTCAGCCTTAGGGTCTTGCCCTAGCACTTTGGTGCCTACTCCCTTTAAGGGGTATAAACCCAAAGGTTTTATGAAATTTGCCCCCTTCCCTCAATGTGGAGGAAGATTTACACAATCTCTTGCCCCACGGTTAGCAATTACATAAACTGAGAGATATTATAGACAAGAAATATGTTTATTAACTAGAAAGAGTGAATTTTAAGTGGTAACGAGGTAGCAGACAGAACAAAGCAGATTACCAAGCAAATAAAATAAAGCACTAAATTTGATTTACTAAAGAAATTGGTTACAAATAGTAATTCCTCACCCTAGATTTTGTCTTTGGTAGATTCCTTCACAAACCAGATATCTTTCCAGCCTAGGTCAAGCAGTTCTTCCTCCCTCCTCTTCTTCCCTCTCCCTGCCTTGCACCGTTCTAGTCCTTTTTGTTTCCAGGCATTTTCAAGTATCTCTTTGGGTAGGGAGGCCGAGGAGAAAATAACTGGACCTTGATTGCTTTCTTCCCACACCTTATATAGGATTTC
Organism: Dermatemys mawii; assembly: GCA_007922305.1. Taxonomy (NCBI): domain Eukaryota; kingdom Metazoa; phylum Chordata; order Testudines; family Dermatemydidae; genus Dermatemys; species Dermatemys mawii. The sequence continues at coordinate 42,195,548 of ML677342.1, read as the reverse complement.
CATAAGGAGGGAATCCTTTGTTGATTCCCCCAACTCCCAGAAAAGTTTAGCAATCCAAGATGGAGTTTAGTATCAGGTGACCAAATTACTTGACTCTGTAGTATCACAGTGTCCATGAGTCAGTGGCAGTGTGGAGTGTCCACAGGAAGGCCAAGCCCTGTCTGACTTTTCCATTGTTGTACACCTGAAGTGTTAGCAGTGGGCATCACCCAAAGTACCATAGTTGATATACAGATACATAGTCAATATTCCTAACTTCAGATACAGAAGTGATAACAGGCATACAAATTGGATAATCACATTCAGTAAATGATAACCTTTCCAACGATATCTTACAAGACCCATCTAGCATAAAGTACATCTCAGTTTTATTCATATAATCATATTTTCATAAAGAATATGGAATGCAATGTCACACAGGGTGTTGTAGCAATGAATGAATGTTCATAAAGTACTTAATTTATTATATTAAGTATAAAATTAATGTGTACAGAAGCTTGCCAAAATATTTGTGTAGTTGTGACAAGTCTATTTAAAATTTACTGCAGACTAAATATTTACTGGCAAAACCTTGTTTGCGGAGTGCAGTGGAGTAAAAGGTGCATAGCATTATTTCATCACCAAAGTTATCCTCTCCTTATTTTACACCTTCAAGTACTGAAGATACTATTTTCTTATCACAGGTTTCATGCAGTTTATTCAGTCAGTCCCTGTTGCTGAAGTTCTTGCTACTGAAGAAAGTATACAGGTATATGATCTGGTGTTTCTTTTTTCCTTCATTTGAAAACAGTGTCTTCATATTACAGATCTTTTGCATGAGTACGCAGCATGGATATTTAATGACTATAAAATTAATATTGTTGAAGAATTCAGGGCAAGACTAAACTAGTTTTGACACTGAAACTGTGCTTTACTGATAAATGAAAACTGATAGTTATGGGTCTTGTTCTGTAGTGTTCTGTTTTTCTAGTTTTAGGTCTGTTATAGGAATTCATAGTAGCAAAAGCTTTAGAACAACCAGTTGAGATACATACCAGTGCTTTTTGTTACCAAGAACTCCCACACTAGTATCAACTTCCTGGACACCACAATCAGCTTTAACAATGGAACCCTCCGGACAACCATATACAAGAAACCCACTCATCAGCACACCTCCCTTCAGTAAATTCAATAACTACCCCAAACACACTAAGCAATCCGTTATCGACAAACAGACACTCAGATATTACAGAATACACTCCAAGAAGAAAGTCCAGTATATGCACCTTAACATCCTCAAATCCTTACTACCTCACACTGGAACCCATGCATGGTATCATCAAACAACTGCAACCTATACTAGAGGGGGAACCCATCCTGGAAGAAATCTTTTATGATCCCTCACTTCTGGCCTTCAAACAAACTTTCTCCTCCACCCCCCTTCTCCCAGCTTATCATCATGCAAGCTTCCCACAGACCTGGATACACCAACTCAAAGTGGCACCAGACCTTGCCAGAAGAACAGATACAAAACCCGCAGCCACATTGCCACTGCTAAAATGATCGATGCCCCCTGCACAATATACTTTTCAAGATCCATGGATCCTACATGTCTATCACACCATGTAGTGTACCTCATCAAGTGCACTAAATGCCCCAATAGCAACTATGTGGGTGAAACCAGACAATCACTACATTCCCAAATAAACTCTGAGAGGAAAATGATAAAAGACAAAAACACCATATGACCTGTGGGTAAATGCTTTTCATGAAACTATTACTTAGTCTCACCTATCTGTCCTTGATCCTTGTCCTCAAAGGAAATCCTCCCAGTGCTTTAGAAAGATGAGCCTGGGAGCTTAAATTCGTAACTCTACTACACATTAAAAATCATGGACTGAACACAGAAATGGGATTTATGGCTTATTACAGCAATCTACAACCTGCCAAACCCTTCTTTTTGTCCTGTGACTGCAGAGGTCACAGGCCACTCTACCTTGAATGGTAGAGTGCCAACTACTTTGAATATGTGCTAACTACTTATGCTGAACAATCTATTCCACCTTGCATTTTAGACATGACACTGAGTACCTTTACATGAAGAAGAGCTCTGTTGTTCAAAAGCTTGTCTCGCCACCAGAAGTTGGTCCAATAAAATATATCCCCGCACCCACCTTCTCTCTCTAATAGCCTGGGATTCTACACTCCATACTTAATTTCCAAGATGTGCCAGAGCAGGACTTTCTCCTGGATAGCACTTCAAAAGCCTGCACTTTTATACCTTACATTACAATATCAAGAAGGGCCCCTCACTTCTGTATCCCGGCCATTTTCAGCAATTTAGTGTACTAGCCTATTAACTAATAAGTTTGCTGCACATCCTTGAATGGCTTTTCATTAGGTGATCACGTCATGGAAAAACTCCACTGCTCAAGCTCAGCACATGATTTTCAGAGGTTCTTAACATGGCAAAATCAAAACCAGTTTCTTTCAGAATGTGGTTATGGAGGATCTCGATAAAGGCTTAATTCCATTCTAAATTTCAACTTTAAACCTTGTGACTACTTCTGTAAAATTACTAGACTTGTTTATTTTGAGTGGAAGTAAGGGGCATAAAGTACTAGTGCATAGTTTATCTAATGTTCATCACATTATTCTAAGATGTTACTCAACTTTTAGATTAATTTGAATTGCTAGTGCTGTTTAGCTTTTTCTAGTCTAGCAGAAAAATATATTTACTGTGGAAGCATTTTTGATGCTCATGGTAATTATGCAATAACTCTGCAATGCAAATTTAATTTTATGGGTTATTTTAAAGTAAGAGCACTTCAATTTGTGACAGGGATTTTAAATCTTTTTCTGCTTTGGTGAATAAGAAAATGCGAACAAAGATCTAAACTGTAGCATGAAAATATAACTTGCTACATTTTTTTTGTTTAACATTATCTGTCAACTTTGAACATAACACATTCTTGAATTCAATCTTGACATCCTTAAAAGTCACAAGATTGAAACCAGAAGTCTCTCTTCACAGAGTATGATAATAGATTTACCACGGACATAAACTGCTAACTTTTCTATCTGCCCTGAAGTTAGTTCAAAGCTTTATGGGGTAAATGCTGTGATGTTCTTCCAGAACTTCTTCAGAAAACATGCGCCCAGTGAGACTGGTCCTAATGGGATAAGTGCAGAAGTGATGGACACTTATGTTAAAAGCTGTGGTAAGTTATTATAAATGTTTACTTCCTGATTAGATGTGTCACTATTGGCACAAAGGACAGTAGTATGCCACTCTTGGATCTGTAGAGTTAGTAATATTCAGATGCACTGCAGGTAGAATTTATTTTACAAATAGTGATTGATATTTTTAACTTTTGATATTTTTTAAGTATGTGAAATGAGAGGAATTCATCTTTAAGTAGTATAGTATCATAAGTGACCCTGATAAATATTGGATAACCAGTGGACACTTAGATTTCCCAAACATATCTTGCAATCGTTTATTTTCCTGCCTAACCATGTAAGGCCAGTGTGACTGATTATGCCCCTTAGGAAGCCATCTGTTGTGTTGAGATACCACCGAGTCTGTCTGTTCTGCCAGCGGGGGCCCTCTTTAACCTGTCTTGCTGAGCTAGGCTATTAAAGCCTACACAGCCACACCCACCTACCAGCAGATCAGCTCTGGGAAGACTCAGCATAGGGGACTTCAGCATTCAGGTGTTCACCTCCCTTGGAGGACAGACCCAAAGGTATATTATGAAATCTGCCTCCTTCATCAATGTGGAGGAAGGTATGCGGAACTTCTCTCACACCCCTGCCCGCCAGTAAGAAATATAGAAACTGGGTTACATTATAAACAAAACAAATTTTATTAACTACAAAAGGCAGATTTTAAGTGGTAAAAGGGGTAGCAAACAGAACAAAGCAGATCATTAAGCAAATGAAACCAAACACACAAACTAAGGTAGTTTCATCAAAGAAATTGGTTACAAAAAGTATTTCTTTCACTAGCTGTTGTTGCAGGCAGATTACAGAAAGTCTTGAAAGGCTGCTGCACTGGTCTCCCTCTTGAGACCTCGGGTATTATTACTCACAAGCTAGACACTCTTCCACCTTTGTTTTTTTTTGTTAGTGATTTTTTTTCCCCACCATGTCTAATGTTAGTATTGTGAGCATTGTTGGCATTAAAGGGACTCACTGATGTCTTAGCTGTAACTTCACTGTCACTATTAGAATACAGGAGCCAAGTGTGAAAGCAGTATAACACTGGCAAATAGAATTATGTAAATGATAGTATATGCAACTTTAAAATATTTGTTTTAGTTTCACTTTCATGCTGATGTAATGTTGAAAGAAATAAAGTGACTTTCAGATTTAAGCATATGTAGCCTGGTAAATGTACATGCAACTATATAGTATTAGATTTAGGATTTCCTTAATACATAAGAAGATACCTGCTACATTTCTCTTTTTTCATTTCATTTTATTTTATTTTAATTCAAAAGTTTTTTATACTTCACTGTGTTCTTGATTCCCCAGTTTATTAATTTTTCAAGAATTAAGCTAATGGCAAACCTACTATTATGAACAGTATGTACCACATGATATAGAATATTTTTGATTGCTTATAATTTACTTGTCATTGCAGCTGGTTATTGTGTTATTACCTATATCCTTGGAGTTGGAGACCGACATCTGGATAATCTCTTGCTAACAAAAACAGGTAATTGGAAAGAAAAAATCAAATACTGCTATGCTGTTACTTTGCAAATATATGTCGGCATAATATTTTGTTGAATTTTACTATATCGACACTGTAACATCCAACAAGTGATAGTTGTGGATTTTTATCTTTCTTTCTTTCTCTTTCTTTCTCTCTCTCTCTCTCTCTCTCTCTCTCTATGTTAAAGCTACATCATATGATCTAAAGTTGACTCGTTAGTAATTTATAGTTTGAGATGGAATAGGTTAGTGAAGGAGGAAGCAGACTGCATCATGCTCAAAATTAAATACTTATGTCACAACGTGAAATGAGTGCATGTTAGTTACTGATGTTCATGGAGGGGTTCTTTTAAGACATGTATATAATAGGAGTCTATCAATTGCAGTTAAATACCAATATTCTTATACACAATACATTTTCCTCTCTGCTTCTCAGTTTATACTGTTGTGCCTATCCGATATATAGTCTTGTGTGTTTCATTGTAATAGAATTGTTTCTGAGTTTTGAAGAAAAGCTAGAATTCATAAATAAAAGTGGCGTGGAAATTTTTTTTTTTTTTCTTTACAGGCTAATGTACAAACAGTGCAATAATATTGGAAATTCCTGTTCTGTGCAAATTAAGGACTGCTGAAAGTTTTGTTAGTTACAAAATTGGGTGACTAAAATATGCATTGCTGGAAAGCAACATTCAGCAGATTAAAATAAAATTGAGTTGCTTATTGTAACTGCCCCTCTCATTAATTTTATCCTCAGATCAAGAAATTTGACATTGATAACTTAAACCTTTCAAGTTTTAGCTGAGATGTTAGAAAAACAATGATGAAATTAATGGGTAAATACTAATTAGAAAGTAATGTTGGCTCCAAAAATCCTAATTGTTCTTTATAAAATTGTTTAATTTTTCATAGGCTCTTTCACACAATCTGAAAGCAATTTCAGGATCTATTAATCGTGTGCCTGTTTTAAAAAAGACTTTCTGAAGACAGATTTGGCAGCTATAATACACTCAACTGCATTCCAAATCAGTACAGGTTTAAATATGTTTTTAGTACTTGTTATATTGATATTCGACAATCTTGATTATTACACCAAGGTATCCCTCCTCCTTCCTGTGGTTCTAATACTGTTTTTAACCCAAAAGTGGTTCCATGTGTCCTCCTGTCAATTCCTAGACTCTTAAACACGTCTAGAATCCTTAATGTTTTTTTCTCGTTTTTTCTAACTCATGTCATTATAATTATTCACACAAAGGTATAAAAATGATCTGAAATGCACATTTAAAAAACCCTGTACATTGAAATTGAGAGAGATTCTGGAAACTTTCATAAGCAAAACTTTTTTAAAAAAGGAAATAGGCGATGGCAGAACAAGGAAATGGGTAAATGTTTTAAAAACAATAGTCAAGTGTGTTTGAAAATGTTTACAGTTGAATTGGAGTCACCAAATTGTGCACTAACAAGCTTTTGTAAATATGGAGCTATCACTTTTAAACTCATTCTTCCTATCTACCCTCCTGTATCTGACTTGTTGCATCCTGTCTTAATTACTGCAGTCTTAATTACTGTTGCATCCTGTCTTAATTACTGTTGCTTGTAAGCTCTTAGAGGCAGTGACCAATGATATAGTGGTTTATCTCTCTGCAGTTAAGCTTGGTCATTGTCTCAATTCTTCCTGGTAGGGTAGTTTAGCCCTCTGGCAAAACCTCACCTCTTCCCTTTCTGGAGTAAATAAGAATCCAACAGAACTGAAGTCCACAGACTTTCACCCCTTGGTGCATTGCTAAACTTTTGTGGTGCAGGGGTTCCCAGGCAGTTCTTTACTAAACACACACATCCCTTCCCAGAGTTCTTATCTTCCTGCCCGCTTCTTAGCCCTCCTCTCAAGCTATTCCACAAGCTTTTTTCCCTTATAGGCTCCATCCCTGATTTCTTCTCTGCTGGAGTCACTTCACTTCATATTCTCTCTGAGAAGGTTACTCATGGTCCTAACCCCTTTCCCAGAAGCTTTTGTTCTCAGCCTGAGCACCCTGGACCTTGCAAGTCCCAGAATGCATTAGGCTTCAAGAGTAGCAGTATTGTACTGGGCCTTGGTTTGGGCATTCCTTAAACAGCCAGTATACCCTTAGACATGTCTTTTGTATAACACTTAACAAAAAGGCTCCCCATTCCTGATTGCAGCCTCTTTGCATTGTTAATTATATAACCGTTGAAGTCAATCTGAGATCCAAAAACTCAATGCCTCTGAATATTCAGGTACTTAGTCTAACAAGGGGGACCCAAAATAAAGAGGCAATTTCTGAAAATGTTAGCTTTACTTCAGTTATTCTCTGTAAAAGGTGGATAGTATGTATTACGTTCCAACGTGTGAGGCTTCAGTTAATAAGGGCAGAGAATTAAAGCCAATCAGCTGGGGAGATGGGAACTGACTTCAGACTACTACACTCCCAAACCTGTGCACAGGGACAGGAATGGAACATGCAGCTGTAACTTAGTTTTCCAGCTAACAGAGTATGACCTTTCTTAGCAGCCTCTCAGGGGTGGCTCCAGGCACCAGTGCAGCAAGCGTGTGCCTGGGGTGGCAAGCCGCAGGGTGGCCTGACAGTCGCTTTCAGGGCGGCAGTCAGGTGGCCTTCGGCAACATGTCAGGTCCCACAGATTCTGCGGTATTTTGGCAGCGGCTAAGCCGAATCCATGGGACCGGCGGACCTCCCGCAGGTGTGCCGCCAAAGGTCACCTGACTGCTGGTTGGCAAAAATCATAGAGCCGCTCCTGCTGCCTCCTTTACGAGCTTAGCAGTTACCCATGCAAAATCTCAATCTCCATATAGACAGAATGAGTTTCAAAGGCTCATAACTCCAAAAAAACAAAGCTAATTTTCTGAGAGGCTTAAAGGCATTCACTTCAATTCGGGCTATTACCATGCCAAATATCTGCTTTCTACCTTCAGTTGTTACTTCTATAAAGTTGATCTTTTTTTATTATGAGAAAAGGGTATTTTTTGTCATACATTCAACAGAGAAACATTTTCTTATTCTCTCCCTCCCCTCTCTTCTCCCTCCCTCCTACCCCCCACATTTGTCTTGGACATAAACCTAGCATTGAGATTTTGAGCCTGTAAGCTATAAGCATTTTCTAAAGCTACAAACTGTTGGAAGTGCATTACTATGGGAAGTGTCATGCAACCTTAACCATTGCAGGTCACAATTAGCACCCCATTTTGATAGTTGTCAAGGTTTTGTGAAGTTGGAATGTGTGTGTTGTTTCATAGGGCTTGTCTACGCTGGCAGTTTACAAAGCTGCAACTTTCTCGCTCAGCAGTAAGAAAAAAAACACCTTCCTGAGCGTAGCAAATTTCAACACTGCAAAGCGCCAGTGTAGACAGTGCACCAGCGCTGGGAGCCGCGCCCCTCGTGGAGGTGTTTTTTTAGAGCGCCCTCTCAGCGCTGCGCCGCGACCACACAAGCCATGTTAAAGCGCTGCCAATGTAGACTAGCCCTTAGTTGTCCCCCTGAATCTGGTCAAACACAGTTCCCGAATTGCAGAAATTAGCTAGCGTTCTAATACGTCAGATTTGTTTACTGAAGAATGTGAGGCTTCCAACATTTAATTCATTATTTCCCTAATTACATAACATTTTTCCAGCCTGACTCCTGATAACATTTTATTATGAATATAAAAACATAATTAGCATAGTATCTGTTTCTGCTATTTCATTAAACCTCATATAGGCTGATGTAGTAAGAAGTAAATGGTTTGGTCCCCAATCCTATGGCTGCACACATTTTAATTTAGGGCAAATACATTGTAGGTCCATTGTCTTGACTGAACTTTAGGTAGCTTGAGCTAGTCACATACTGTTTGATAATCTGGTATCTACATTAAATTTAACGAGTCTGAGGAGTTTCCAAATTACTTGTATCTGGAAGAGTGTAAGATGATGGTTTTTAGCCTTTTTTTCATTTGCAGACCCCTAAAAAAATTTTGAATGGAGCTATAGACCCCTTTGGAAACCTTAGACATAGTCTGCCGATGCCCAAGGGTTCACCGAGCACGGGTTGAAAACCAGTGTTGAAAGATATTGGTTTAGCTTCTTTACATTCAGTAAATACCAACAATCTGTAATTTGACATTTACCTAAAGCCCCTCATTCATAATTACATTATCATTTTTGTTACTTTTAAAGGTGAATCTAATATCACTGTCATGAAATTAAAACACCCCAGTCAACAGAAAACAACATTAAATGGCTGCAGAGAAAATTGAGCCAATGTATATATAAACCCTGATTTTGTTAAATGATTCAATTAAGCATTAATGCAGAGTATAAATTTTGATACGGAATGAATCTCTGATCTAAAGCTCTTTAGTAAAGGTTTTATTTATTTCCTGGATGAGCCCCAGTTTGTATTCATTTCATTTTTATCAGATTTAAATTGATGTTTGAAAGTTAGCATGAAGCTTTAACAAAATATCTTTGTCCCAAAACACTTATTCTCCTTTGTATTTGCGTCTTGTTTTGAGTGTCCATTTGCTGTTTGTATTGTGAACCTGTAAAACGTTTTCAGATACACTATGTATGAAAGGCTGCAGAAAATAAAGGCCGTGTTCTGCAACTGCGATTCACATAAAAATCCTTACACGGGGGACTTTAGTTTTTCTTCTGGAAAATCCTAAGCAGTGCAGCAGAGGGCAGTACTTACTCATGATAAATTCTGTCTGAGATTCCTCTTATCTCTGTGTTGTAATATATACTCCATGAGATAGTAAAACAGTGTGGGTTTGAATGTACTTTCTTCCTTACTTCCTGGTTTCCTTTGTGACTAAACGGACTTCTCAAAATCTTAAATTCTGCATCAGTTTGAGGAATAAAAATGTATGAATTGATATAGTGTATTTTTGAAAACATGAAATCTGTTTAGTAAAAGTACCTGTGTGGAATCAGTCCTACAAACTCTTGGTATCTGGCCTTATACTTAGCACTGAGTCTCCCACTCACTGGTGCAAAAGGGCTATTTCTAGTCTTCTCTTGTTGTTGAGAAGCTAAACACAAACCTTTTTCTTGCACTATAGTTTGCATAACCACAAAGCTTTCCCTTCTCAGCAGGATTTGTTTAAACAGTGCAAGCCCTCCTGGGCAATGGGGGCCATAAATAGGACACTACTAGCCCCAGTTGTGAGTTTCAGAACTCAATCATATGTTCCATGTGGGAGGAAATTCAGCGGATCCCAGGAGCCTATTATGGCTTTCTCTTAATAAGCCGCAGCTGTCAGCTCCTTCAAGTCTTGCATTTAAAGTCCATTTCACAGGGCTTGTCTTTCCTCTGAACACATGGGAAGAGGTGTAATTTCTTTGTGGGTTAGAGAGGGTATGGGCACCATCACAGCTCTTTCTGTAGAGGGTATTTTGTGCTTATGACAAAACTATAATGTAAAATTAGTCCTTTAATGCTGTATTTTGCCCTATAAACATGAACACAACTCTTCCCTATTCTACATCAGAAATGTGTCATCAGTGTACTGTAGAACCAAGATAACAATACATGTAATAGTTCACGGGCTCTAATGTTTTCTGTGACTTTTTTTTAGCACTATTTGGAGTTTGTCTCCAGAGCTTAAAAGGAACAGTGTCACCGTGTACTAAAAAACAAAACAAAAAAAGACAGAAAAATGAATCCAGGGTCAGAGTAACTTTTAAATGGTATGTCCTCTTTCTTTCTTTCTTCTTTCTTTTTCTTTCTTAAAAATCAGGAAGCAAAAGGGTGTTCTGCAGAAGAAGAAATTGACTATACAGGAGAAACAATAAAATTGACACTATACAAAGTGCTGAAATCATAATGTAAACAAAATGAAAATAGGTTGTTTCCCCTTGTTTTTCCGGTAACCGTAGCTGATTTATTTCATTTTTTTTTTTTAGTGTCCCTTTAATACTGAGGCACTTGTATTTTTTTTTTAGATTTATTTTAGTAAGCTCAATTATTTTTACTCTGCCATGTATTGTTTCAGTATTGTAAAGAGATTTAGTGGTAACTAACAATTACATGTAATAGATAAAAGTATAATTGTGTAAACTAAGTCATGTACCTTATCTAATTTTTCAAACCCAAAAGCCTTTCTGATGCATTAATACAAATTAATATACAATGTACCTAAGCCTATATAACTTAAAATATACACATTATCCTTCAATATTGTTTCTGTAAAATACTTCAAAATAACAGCATTTCCAACGATTCCTTTTGTATGAGACTAGATACTGTCTTGCATCTCACAGAATTGAGATGTATTATTAAACTCTCATTGATTCCTATGCATTTTTAATTTGTTGCTTCCAAAGCCAAGATCAGGCACTATGGCAGCAATGGGACACTTTGTCTTCCAGCAAAATATGCAGTTTCAAACAACATCGGCCGATCATTGCTGCATCACAAATCGTTGCATATATAAATATTATACTTGAATGCCATCAGTCAATATGCGCTTTGCTGCCTTAGAAAGAATTGCTAGTTGGGAAGCTGAATTGTAACAGACTTGATGGAACAAATTTTAAAAGAGTTCCCAGAAGTTGCATCTTTTTGAAAGAACTAATCTTAAAACCTTTCTCTCTTTATTGAAGGCAGTTGGTTTTGGAGGGGTTTTGGTTTTTGGTTTTGCTTTTCTTTTTATTCTTGAAGGCATGGAGCCAATCTGATTGTATCAATAAAACAAGTTGCTCTATGAATGGAAATAGAGACTTCAGTCCTGACTTTATTTACCAGCCAAATAAAACATGATCAGAACCTCAAGCATGTATGTGGCAGGGCATATTGCTTTTGAGTCAAAGAACGTAATGAACTCAAGGAGTGTGCCATCTGTGAACTTGGTGGAGTCTTACCAAGAATGGGGACCCCAGTCTGACATTAGGGAAAGAACACTGGTTTGCTGCATTCCCTGGTCTCATTTGGAGAGTTCTGCAAAGTCAGAACAGGATTGCAGGCCTCCGGACAACAGTGCTCTTGAACAGTTTCTTGTGCTGGATTCAAACCCTGCAGGGTTCTCTGCCATTCTTCATTGTTACAATTGGATAGCCTAGTGCAGCTCTTCTGAGGAGAAGAGAAAGTGAAAGATAGTTGGACTGCAGATGCTCCCCCAAAATGCTGCAGGCACTATAAGTAAATTTGCTGAATTTACCAAACCCTGTTGTATGTAAATTAAAGAAACTTTAATACTGTGTATATAGATATATATAAACACAGAAAGACACACACACTGTCTTGTAAACATCTCCAAAACTAATTATCCTCCAAATCCTTCCTTAAAACCCCTTTTCTGTTATACCTACACAACATTGTCCTGAGATCACTGCCTGTCATGTTGACTAATATTGTCGTCTTATTTTCTTGGATTCCCCCAGCAGTACCCATCTATCTATTGTTTTATCCTTAAATTGTGAGCTCTTTATAGCAGACTGTCTTACTATTCTGTGTTTTATACAGTGCTCATCACAATGGAGTTCTGATCCATGACTAGGGCTCCTAGGTTCAACAGTAGTACAAATGAAATTGCAGAATATATCTATCTGGATCACCTTAAAGTTTTTTGTCAATGTGTTAGGATTTAACGTCTGCACATTAATGTATTTTAACAATAAGCATATCACATTGCACTCTCCTTTCGACTTCACTTTCCCACTTGGGCACAGATTGGTCTTGTCTAAAGTAGTAAAATTAGGACTTGCAGAATGGCGGTGGTGGTGAATTACCAGTGGTAACAATGATGGAGAATTAGGAATTGTAATTTTTCAGCGGCAGTACAACCACTGTGAGGGTTCTATTGCTTTCTCTTGGCAAATGAGACCTTTTAATGCTGACAGCATAATTCTATGGGAAATTGGATGCTACCATCCCATTTTCATGAGAGAGAAGTTTCCCCCTTTGGGCTGTGGCCCACCTTTCAGAGTATAAATTTAGCTACATAATAAATATAGGATCCTAGATAGCAATCTTTCAAAATTACCATGGAAGCTGTAGTTTGAAACAAAATTAATGTCATCTTCAAAATTTAAATTCAGAGTCAGTTAATTACCTTCCTGAAAATGGGGAAAGATGAATTTGGAGTAGTTTGAGGGGATTTTAGCTTATTAAAATGTAAGAAGCCCTTTGGCAGTGTTGTTAAAAATCTAGTTTGCATTTGTGTGGTAACTTTCATTCAAGGACTTCCAAATACTCGAGGCTTTAAGTAGTTAATCCTCACAACACTCAAGTGAAGTAGATAGGGGATGGATATCATAAGATACAAAACACCTGCTAGTGAAATGTATCTATCTGAAGCTACAGGGAAGTCTAAATAGGTGGAGTGTAATTACCTGACATAGAATTTAGCCAGTACACTGCTCTTGTAAAAAGCACAGTTGGCTCTTCATGATCATAAATTTCTGGGACCTATGTTTTGTGTCATATTAGCTCCTGCAGCTCCTTGTAGCATTTATTCAGTAGTGAGTTAAAGAAAAGACCACTCTTTGCAGCATTGAATTTTGCTTGGTTTCCCCCCCAATTTAAGTGCTAACCTGGTGTAACTATGTTTTAATTGCAAGAATCTGACTATACTGGCAAAGCTGCAGGTATTAATGCTTGAGCATAGAGGATAGTTTCTTAAAACTGAAGGGTTCTTTTTTTGTTTTTTCCTCTTCAATCTACAGCCGCAACTCTTCACTTAGGGATCTCAATGGCTATCACTTACATATATAAATAGAGCCCTACCAAATTCACGGCTGTGAAAAACATGTCACAGACTGTGAAATCTCGACTCTTGTCTTTTGTTTACTTTCACCCTGTATTATACAAATTGCAGGGGGGGGACCAGCATTTCTCAAAATGGGGGCCCTAACTCAAAAGAGGGTTGTATGGGGTTACAAGGTAGGGGAGTCATGTGCCACCCTTACTTCTTTGCTGTCTTCAGAGCTGAGTGGCCGGAAAGGAGTGGCCAGGCACTCAGCTCTGAAGCAGTGTCCCACCAGCAGCAGTACAGAAGTAATGGTGGCAATACCATACCATGCCACACTTACTTCTGTGCTGCTGCCTTCAACATCCTGAAATTTCAGATTTAAAGAGCTGAAATTATGAAATGTACTATTTTTTAAATCTTATGACCATGAAATTGACCGAAATGGACCATTAATTTAGTATGGCCCTATATATGTGTCAAAATTGTAGATGCAGTTTAATGTTGTTCAGCTGTGTAAATACTTTCTATACTACAAATAGATTCAGGTACAAAAATGAAATCTTGGTTAGGACTGTGCTGAGAATCGGACAGTTAAATGACCTACTTTTATAGATGGAAGGACACAGATCTGGATCCCACTGCTGCTTTGCATTGTATTTATTTTGAGGATTTAAAATCCTTAATCCAGGAGAAGCCATTTGTTCCTTAAAGATAAGAGAGTTATTTATATATCCCATAAAGGAAACAAATTACTTCCTAAAATTGGGAAATCAGAAAAGATATTTCTATTATCATGGTTAAATACATTTCCAGCTGCTCTGCATAGACTGACTTCTGTACCCATTCAAATACATTTTGATTGAATGGGGCTCTGTGTGGGTGGACTCGTGTACCTATTTGCTTAGATAGGAATAAAACTCTGATCTCTGGAGTCCTAGATGAATGACTTAATCATCAGAGCATCCTTCCAGTTTAAAGCTTCTCTCTGAGTTGATCTGTTATAACAAGTTCAGAAAAGCTGGATTAGTAGCGAGAGCACAGGTGTGATGTGGCAGTCAGAATAAATGCAGTTTATCACATGACAATGACACTATATTTGGAAGGAAGGGGGTTTAATTATATTCTGTAGAATACAGGATTTTAAAGTTGCCTTTAAAAGAAATGTTTACTATGGTGTTCACACTGGTTCATTGTTGATTTGTAGTGTGGGAGTGTGATTAATGCCTCTATCAGGCTTCCGGTCTTTAATTCATACAGGTTACTCTGAAAAATACTGACATGGCTCTTGAAAAGGTTTCTTTCCCACCAAATCAGCTAACTTCCAGGAAACTTTCAAATAAGTGTTTACAAATTTTGTCATGTTGCATAAAAACAATGGTAACTTCTGAAATGGGATGCTGGTTTCTCCAGTGGACTTCAGTTGTGATTTTTAGCTGAGTCTATTTTCAGGCATTGCAATGTGTGTTGAGTCTGAGCAATTTAAAACTAGTGTATTGAGGAGTACCACTTTTGGAGGAAACTGATTAAATTGACAGGGAAGAATAGCTAAAATGTTTTTGGATGGCTTTTTTTACACCCGTCTCTACAAATGTGTCTGGATAAATAGTTACATTAAAAAATAAAGGACTGTGTAAGAACTTCACAATTGAAGGTCAGTCACAGCGTATGAACAGTGGAAACTCTGAAAAATAATGCAAATGTTTTATTTTACTGTGATTTTAGTACAAAATGTTACCTAGATCAAGGGGAGAAAAAAATCCTTTACAAGCTGATAGTTTTAGATCAGTGTCATTTTATGCATAGCCCTTGTTGCTTAAGGAAAATGGATATGCTACCTTTTGTTTCACAGCGCTACAGGTATAATTTAGTTATTAGCTATTTGCAACACCCATGGTGGGTTAAGTGCATTCTGAATTCTTAATCACTCCCCACCCCCAAAAATAAAGTGTGGCGGAAGTGTATGTTGAGAGCTGTGGGTTAGTGTATGGACTTTGTCATGTGAGAGAGAGGGGGGCATGGGAGCCAAGGGTGGGGAAAAGAGCAGTGTGGAGGAATCAACGCAGTGAATTTACAGAAATGAGAGATGAAAGAGGTGAGAGCGGAAGACTAAGTGGCAGAAAGGTCCATGTAGGCTGATATACTGAAAGTTGCAGGAAATGTAGGTGGACGGGCAAGTGAGTGTTGCTAATGTTAAATGGAACAGTGGTTCTTTTGCTGAAATAGTAGCTTTTGAAGTTAAAGTGGAAGCTAGGGCTACCACAGTATTGCAGCATTTTTGGTTTAATTAAATGCTACCCTAGACTTTCCCCTGTGATGGGCACGTCAAGGGTAAAATAAGAATGAGAGATGTACTAAACTGTGGTACTGTTTATATAAGGCAAAAGATACTGAAAGGACCCTTTCCAGTAAGACAAATCTGGTTTATGCCATTTCTTTAAAGTACCTTGCAAGATTTCCAAGTACAGAATTTTTTCCACCCTTAAATACTTTGCAGCTTCCCAGGATCTAGCATCCATTGATCTGTTTGAAGTTGTATAGGTGTTGATATCTTTGAGATGACCTGAGTGATGAGGCTTTCTTCAAGGTCACAAGTGGTGACCTTGGTGGCATTCTGTAAAACCCCTAACTTCTTATCCCCAGAACTAATTACTTAGGACACTGTCACTGCTTTTTAAAGTTAGACTCCTCCCTTTCGTTCCCCATTGGGCAGTGTCTTATCTTTGGACATTGGATGGTCACTAAGACAGGTCTTAATGTATGTAGTGTTACAGTTTCAGGACCTACCTAATTCAGAAAAAAACAGTATACAATTAATTTAATTGAGCAGAACAGACTACTTAATCTTCTCCAGTTACTTATCTGTAGATTGCATTCCACAGACAGCACACACACAAAAAAAGAAATATCCTTTGTGTGAGGTTTAAAAATGACCACAGTGGATCAAATAAAGTGTCCACCTAATTAATATCCTGTCTCTAGTAGGGGTTTGAATCAGATATTTCAGCTGTGTCTTAGAATCATAGAATATCAGGGTTAGAAGGGACCTCAAGAGGTCATCTAGTCCAACCCCCCTGCTCAAAACAGGACCAGTCCACAACTAAATCATCACAGCCAGGGCTTTAAGCCTTACCTTAAAAACCTCTAAGGAAGATGATTCCACCACTTCCCTAGGTAACCCAGTCCAATGCTTCACCACTCTCCTAATGAAAAAGTTTTTTTCCTACTATCCAACCTAAACCTCCCGCACCGCAGCTTGAGACTGTTACTCCTTGTTCTGTTATCTGCTACCACTGAGAACAGTCTAGATCCATCCTCTTTGGAACCCCCTTTCAGGTAGTTGAAAGCAGCTATCAAATCCCTCCCCATTCTTCTTTTCTGCAGACTAAAGAATCTCAGTTCCTTCAGCCTCTCCTCGTAAGTCATGTGCTCCAGCCCCCTAATCATTTTTGTTGCCCTCTGCTGGAATCATTTCAATTTTTCCACATCCTTCTTGTAGCGTGGGGCCCAAAACTAGACACACTGCTACGGGTGAGGCTTCACCAATGCCAAATCTTGGAGCCTAATTCTCCATTTCCTTGTACAGCTATAACTTGTTTGATTCTCAGAGTGGTTCAAGCAATGTAAGAGTACTGAGTTAGGCCCATATGTGGTTCAGAGTTATTTTTTATTCAAGAGGACTCTGACACTTTGCATTATTGTCAGAGCTGTGGACTGATCACTAGTGCATTGTGAAGTGTAATTTGGGAAATTAAAACTATAGAGCAAGGTGCCAGAGGATCTTAATTGTTTAAACATTATCTTTCACTGTTTAGTCCTAAAAACAGACTGCTTATTATGTCAATTATTTGTATCATTAATTTATCTAGACCTGTGTCAGTGTCAGCTGTTAAAATGTTAATCTGTTTTGAACTACGTTTTTTTAGAAACATCTTAGTTACCTATGCAAATATATTAATTAGCATCTCTTATTCTGTGTTTACAGCATTAAATGCAAACATATTTAGTCACAAGAGTTTTTGTTTTATCCACATGTTGTCTCTTGACTCTTCAGGGTGACAGGTTTGAATAAATGAACAGAAAAAAGAATCTCTCAAACATCTTAGTTAAGCATACTTTATTATTTTGATATATATCAAAGCCTACTTCTTTAAAAACTATGTTTATAAAAATTAACTTTAAAAAGTGATTAACTTCACTGGTGATTCACTTTGAGTCTTTCAAATTGGTAAGGCCTTTTTTGCTCCAGGCTCCTTACATTTGGAAAAAACTAATGATTGTGGCATTTTCCAGTTACTGGTTGCTTTGTATGCTAATTAAGCATAATTTATCTTTGTGGTGTCTCTGAAAACTGATCATTATGAAATGTATTCATCTTGAATTGGAGTCCAGGCTCATGAATTGTTCATCCAGTGATAAGTATTCAGTAAAATGGGCAGGGAGGCTTGGCTTTTTGAAAATATTAATGGCTCTGATTTTTAAAAGTGTACACCTAGAAGCTGTCAAAACAGGGCACTTTGTAGATTCATAAATATGTACTGTGGAGTGTTAATTTGAGACATCTATTTAAAAAAAAATCTTGGACATATATAATTTTGAAAAAGGCTTTATAGATATATATTCAGTGTATGCTAGACACTGAATGTGGTGCAAATTTTATGAAATCATACCAGGTCTCTTCCATCTTGAATATACTTGGTTTTAAGATCTTCCCTCTATGTCCTACAGTTCATCATCTTTGCTGTTTTTGTCTAGGTTTAAATTATTGTAGTTATGGAACTTTAACTTTTTCCCCTGAGAAACTATTCTACTGACTAATAGACTTTTGTAGAAAACATTCCTCATATTCAGCTTAAATTTTCAAAATATGGACGACCTCGAACCACCCTAAGTGATTCCTCTCCCCTCTCCTCTTCCCACAGTACTGATGTCAAAAGGTTCTAATCTCCCATCATCCTGCTTTAGCCATCATTTATGCAAACTCACTTTATATATTATTGTTCTAATGGTTTCTTATAAATCAAGTCTCTCTAGTCCATTTGTCACTGTTGCTTTTATGGACTCCTTCGAGCCTTGTTTACACACTTGGGTTCAGTGTTGTTGGAGATGGAACAAAAAATCATGAAAAATGTATTCGCTTTTTCATTGAAATATTGAGTAGATCTATCACTTATTCAAAATTCAGAGGGTTTTTTTTCAAAAATATTTTACAAGAATGTCTTTTTCCTAATGTGTGATTGACTTATGCCAGTTTGCAAGTAAATACAAGATAACAGACCTCCTAAAGATTGAGAATAATTAGAATTTATTCTGTATATATGAGAGGTTATTGATTAGCTCTTCATTTGAAGTTGTTTACAAACTTTCTGATGGTTTTTAAATGTTAACTGTCTGTAAATTTTGTTACTTCGTTGGCAACACAGGCTTCTCAAGGTGAGGTTGAGAGTTGTAATCATTGTTAGTACCACATGAGAGAGTTTGCATCTCTTGGTAAGCAGTTAAAACATCCATATTGACAATGGACACTGGACAGTGCTTTCATTTTTTTTATTACAAACAAAATGTGTGAATAGAATTCTAAATTAGCATAGGCCCGGATCTTGCATAAACTTACTCTGTTCTTACAGCCAAAGGTGTGGGAAAAGTCTGTCACCGTGCCTGGAGTGGCTCACATCTAAGGGTGCCAAACTCAGGTCAGAAGTCAGGGCAGACACCCTGGATGGATGGTATATTGTATCATTAGATTTCATCTAGCCAGTAACAAAAGTGTACTCCTGGATCACTATCTTAGTTTTACCATGGAGTCGCAGACAGTCCCCTTTAGGCTCTCTGGCCTACTTTACCACCCAGACAGATTGGATTTAATGATGAGAGGTTAGTAAAACCAAAATTCACCTCTCTCGGTTACTTCCAGCCCCAAAGGGCTGATCACTTACCGAAAATATGCTCAAGATCTCACCAAAGACAATGCTGTAGCCAATCCTTCAGTAAACTAAAATTAAATATTTATTAATTGGGAAAAAGTAATGAGTGATAGCAAGGTTAAAGCAGATAAAATATATTACAGGTGAATTGCAGTTTGTAGGTTCAAAATAAAAGTGGTGATGTAGCAATCTGCCAATCTTAGTCTTTTTCATAAATTCTCTCAGGATTTTCCCAACGTGGGTATGGGAAACTGTCTTGTATCTGGAAAGCTCCCTGGCAACATCCTAAAAGATTAAGAGATGGCAAGATCATTCCCAAAGTCCAGTATTTATAGTTGAAAACACCCTGCCATCTGTTTTTAGAATAGCGTGTCTGTAGATTTCACTTTGTTGAGCACACAGTGCCCTACGCTTTGAAGTCAGTGTTCCTTTGTCAGTGTTCCATTGTCAGTGAAGTCAGTGTTCCTCCTTGCTGAGCAACTTTCTTTGAAAGTCTTTCCTTTGAAGTCAGTGTTCCTGACAGTGTTCCTGACACAGTGTTCCTTTGACAGTGAAGTCAGTGTTCCTCCTTGCTGAGCAACTTTAGTCAAATGAATTCACAAATAAACACTAACACACATTGTTCTGGAGTTAATTATAGAATTAAATATGGAGACAGCAATCACAGTAAACTTAGTGTAAATGTAATTAACAGAACGTGCCATGTGTAACATCATCTTCCTTTGTTCTGTTCTAATAAGTGGATACCATTGCATGAATATTTCTTCTGATGTAGGGTTATTTACTATAGGGCATGCAAATAAGCAACAGGATATAATCAACTTTAACAATTCAATTATACTTTATAAGTTGATTGGTTTGCAACTTACAGTGCCTCTTCACATTCCCCTCTGATTCACAGACAGGTGAGCCGCTGTTGCTTTGAATCTAAGCTGATTTCCCTGCATCACAAGATGTTTATAGGATCAGGGCCATACGTTTTTTTTCAAACCTGGAATTGGCCAGCATAGGTCTTTTGTAATCTTGGAAGAAAAATCATTTGGGTAATAATCAAGATAATGTAATCACTGCATTTTAGTATCAAAAAAAGTAAATTACTAAATGGACTCTTAGAGGAGCTTCTGAAGTATACTTTTAAAATTAGAATCCTAGAACTAAACTTTGGAGTGAACAGCATTAATTATATACATGGAATTTAACCACATTCAGACCACCTGTTAGAGAATTTACTTTACAACAGCTTCAAACCATTTTGTTGGTCAGTGATTTCAAGTGGGATCTAAATCTTCTGTTTCATATTGTGGCTGGTGAGGCTTATCTTCCTCCCAGGAATCACAAGGCTGTATTGTTAAAACAATACTCTTTATGGAGAGAGAGTGAGCAATCAGTGTGGTAGAACTATAAGCAGTGTAAAATCTACATTAAGAGTATTTTCATTTAGTGAATATACAGTTGTGCAATAGATTATCACTAATCCCCAGAGTTTTCTTTAAAATTACCATCTGATATCTGTTTAATGGCGTGTGTTAAATAAATTCGGTCTCAGTTCAGTTACCCATGGGCAAATGTCCATATGGCACAACCTCAAGTAGTGCACACACTAGAAACATTGGCAAAGATGCCAGTAACTGAGTGGACTTTGGAGACTAGCTTTCAGCTCAAACGAACATAATTTGGAATTGAGAGAATCCAAAATCCGAATGCTTAGAATCTACAATGAAGGGCACTAAAGAAGATTCTGGGATAAAACTTTTAAGTGTGTTTCAGCTAATATCTGCTGATTGATTTTTTTAAAAGGCTATCATCAAGACTTTGTTTTTTTGTTTTTTTTACTGTTTAAATTTAGTAGTACAAAATAAAATTACACATTTGCATTTTTTGCCTAATACAGGTAAACTGTTTCACATCGATTTTGGTTACATTTTGGGTCGTGACCCTAAGCCTCTACCACCCCCAATGAAGCTGAATAAGGAAATGGTGGAAGGTATGGGAGGCACTCAAAGCGAGCAGTACCAGGAGTTCCGCAAACAGTGTTATACAGCCTTTCTGCATCTGCGCAGGTACCAACACTATTTCTGTGTTAAGAATTGCTTGATCAACGGTTGGGGGGGATGTGCTTTTTTCCCCAAAAAAACCATGAAAACTTATATATACTCCATAAAGAAGATGCTATATATAAAGAAGAGAGACTGAGAGATGGGAATTCTTGAGTTCTAATCACGCTTTTGGCACTGACTATCCTTCTGTAGCATTTGTCATGATAAAGTATCTTCTGTCCAAAGATCTCAAATGACTTTACAAACATTAATTTAGCTTTGCAATACTCCTGTAAGGTGGTAAATGATTGATAATGTACTCAGGAGATGTGTTCTTCTGTTGCTTAGCAAATCTTGGAATGTTTTCTGGTTAGGCAAATTGGTGTCTCAGGTTATCATTGATGAAATACAGAGCCTTTCAATTCTTGACTACTGCCCCCAAATACAGATTAATAACAGCCAAACGCATGTATCCTCTGTTGGCTGGTCAGTGGCCTACGTGAGTTGACTTGGGTAATCTTAGTCCTGTTCCTGCAGAATAGTTATTCAGTTCTCAGAATCCACTATCAGATATTGGCAATAGTAGAATCTTTAGTCTCTATGCCAGTTCAAATCCTTTTAAACTACCCCCTTACCACTAGAATGTCCTCTTTCAGAGTTCAGGCAAAGGATAGGAGAAGCTCGCATTGCTATTGTCTGTCTTGAGGATAAATAACACTTTTGTTTTCCATTGCTAAGCACCTTTTACCATGCCCTACAAAATTCGTTTAAAGTATGTTGCCTTGTTTGGGTGACAGAATGGCTCAGCTTTGCCCTCCAGTCCTGTTACAGCAGTGAGCAGGTGAACAGTTTCTCTATTTGCCATGTGATTCAGGAAGTCTTACATTGAGATATACAAATTCCACTTTAATGTCTGGATTGTCTAGTGTAACATACTCCAATGCCTGGAAAAAAGTACAATGGTGATCTTAGAAAGGAGGCAGACAAGATAATGTGAAATAATTGCTGAGGAAATGTAAAATGTATTCTGTCTTATTGAAAGGAGAAAAAAAGTAACTGCCTTTATAAACTGTCATTGATAATGGATTAGCAGCAATTCAACACAATGAGAAAACAAAGACAAGTTATTAATCAGCAGCCACAATAACTCCCATCACTCCGGAGAATAATCATGAAGGGATTAACCTGTGTAGTCTGCATGCAAAGTAAAAGTCAAATTTGTTTGCGGACTGAAGTTATTATACAAAATTACTCATTTCTTACATCTCTTTAAAGCATCTATGAAAATGTAAGTTGATGTTCACTATTTCAATGGAAAAAGCTTTTAAATTTGTGCAAGATTATCCATTGACTTAACTAGTTAACACGATTGGCATCAGAGGACATACTTAGTAACATGATGCACCTTAATCCAGTATTTTTTATACTAAATTAACATTTGAAAGTATCAGTTGAAATCCCTAGGATTGTAGTTGTATTTGAAGATCATTTATTTCTTCAGTGTATGAACAGTTTAATGTGAAAGTATTTTTATTATACAAATATAAAATATTAACTTATTTTTCTAGATGAATCTGTCATGTTCATAGAAGTTCTTATGCTCCTGATGTGAAAGGCATAAAGACTATGCAGAACGGATCTTAATAGCACATTCTGTGCATCTGTGGCTCAAAATAATCATTAGCAGGAATGTATACTTACAGAGAAGGCTAATGGATTAGAGAATGGAGGACTAGGCTGTTGTCATTGTGCATGCTGGCATAAAAATGTTTCTGATACACTGACAGTTGTATAAATTAATTAGTTTATTTAACCTTAACCTGTTTTTTGCTTTTTAGCCGATTAAGATTGAAGCAGATTTGGTATTTCATGTCTAATTTTCATTCCCATTCACACCAAACTTTACCAAAAGAAAAACAAAGACCCTGAAATGTCACATGATGGGGGGAAAATAAAACAAACATAGTAGTGCTGCTATATTAAGGGAAAAAGTTCCTGTCCATTACTTTTTGCAAAAATTTTAAGATTTCTGTGGTTTATCTCCAAAGTGGCTTGGCTTATGATATCCAGTTTTATTTTGTTGGCCATGTTGAGAAGTGCCTTTCAGGTATTTTGTTCTGTCTGTAGTATTTGTGTTTTGTTTTGTTTCAGATTATTCATGGGGCAATTAGATTTGTATTCACCCTTGCATAAGCTTATTATTCTAAAGTAGATGGGAAATGGTAAACTAGGGATTCATCAGAGCCAGGGATATAGGCCATGACTCAACAAGGTACTTAAGCACATAGTTAAATACCTGCTGAATCAGGACCTTAATGGTGAAGCATGGAAACTCCATGACTCAGCCACACGAAGCTAGAAGTAATGTAAGAGAGAAGAAGTTTTGCTACCCATATAGAAAAAATGTCTAGTTAGCATTTGTTGCAGTGATGACAAGAATAGTTTAGAGAAACTCAGTAGAGATTCCCAGCTTACATATAAACTTGCAATATGAGTGTTTGAGAAAACCTGAATGTCCTTCATGAAAGTGTTTTGCTTTGTTTTTGTTGTTTGTTTTGATTGATTGAGGCTTTCTGAATAAACAGTCTGACATAAATTCAGACTTTTTTTTCCCCTAAACATGAATTCAGGACCAGTGTTTGAAAAGTGCTTGCACTGGTCTCAAGAGTGTATTTATTGACCCATGTAAGTGTGATTAGGCCGGATAAATTGTGAGAAATCCAAACTTAAAATTGTCAGCCCAGATGGAATTTATGATTTCCT
This sequence comes from Dermatemys mawii, assembly GCA_007922305.1. Lineage (NCBI taxonomy): Eukaryota > Metazoa > Chordata > Testudines > Dermatemydidae > Dermatemys > Dermatemys mawii. The sequence continues at coordinate 42,171,427 of ML677342.1, read as the reverse complement.
TCTAACTCAATGGTGATGGTTGTGTGCTTTTTTTTTTTTAGCAGCCAAATTATCTCTTATATCTAGAGTCAATAATTTGTGCTTCATAGATTAAAAGCGTGGAAACAGTTTCAAAAATTTTGTTTGGAGTGTTAGCATTGTTGCATGCTAATCACAGCAAGTGAGGCAGAAGAATGGAGAAAAAAATATAAGATGGTAATGGGAATGATGTGATGATTGAGGTCCACTTAATGACTCAGCTATCCAGGAGTGGAAACAAATAGTGTACATAGTTCAAAAGCTGTAAATGACACTTGTGGTTTTTAAGATACTGGACTTTTAAAATTGTTACTAATTCCTTTTTGGTTTCAGGGAAATCAGAGCTCAGGCCAATGTAATCTGTCTGTGAACTCATCCTTGGTTTGTAGGAGTTGAAGGCCAAGAAAATCAGGGGTTTAAATGCATGGTTATAGGGATTCTCACATTTTTCAGCCCTATCCCCATATTGTTAGGAACATATAACTTGAAGTTAGCTAATGGAGTACTGCATTCTTGCATGGTTTATTGAAGAGCCTAAAGAAATTAATGTTTTTGACTCTAAAAATATTTACTGCTATAATCTGTATTACATATATCTCTGGTTTATATTCCTCAATAGTTTTAGATGTTTAAAAGAAACAAAAATGGAGCATATCTGTGCTCCAGCTTTTGAGATACAAAGGTTAAAGTTTTCAATGCAAAACTAAGGGCCATTGCATTCACAACAAGAATATGATACCCAACTAATGTGTTCTGTACAAATCATCTCTTTTGAGCATTACCAATGCACATTGCCCAAGATGGCGGTGGTGTGTGAGCAATTATTTATATAAGGGAAAAGACTAATACAGGAAACTATTGTCCACAAAATATTTCTGACTTATTCTGCTCTTCTCGTTAGGTATTCCAACTTGATCTTGAATTTGTTCTCCCTCATGGTGGATGCAAACATTCCAGATATTGCTCTTGAACCCGACAAGACTGTGAAAAAGGTAATCGCAAAACTTTATTTATTAGATAGAGTAAACAGATTGTGTACTTCATAATGGTTTTAAGTAGTTCAGACAGAGCCATCTACATGTAATTATGACCTCTGCACTACTCATTCCCAAGATATGGAGCTCAGGCAATTCACAGAATCACTGAAGTTAGAGATGGAAAATACCTATTAAGTCATCTAGTGCATTCACCTGCAAGCACAAGAATATTCGCTATTGTACACATATTAGAATCATAGAATATCAGAGTTGGAAGGGATGTCAGGAGGTCATCTAGTCCATCCCACTTCTCAAAGGGGGACCAACCCGAACTAAATCATCCCATCCAGGGCTTTGTCAAGCCTGACCTTAAAAACCTCTAAGGAAGGAGATTCCACCACCTCCGTAGGTAATCCATTCCAGTGCTTCACCACCCTCCTAGTGAAAAAGTTTTTCCTAATATTCAACCTCAACCTCCCCCACTGCAACTTGAGACCATTTCTCCTTGTTCTGTCAATAGTCAATAATCCAGTCTAGTGTCCCAAATAATGGGGTTCTACCATTTAGAGGGACTATCGTGATTTAACTCATATGTATAAATAGATGGAGTTTCGACACATCATGCACACAATCTCTTACATTCATAAGAATGTAGGAATTGCCATACTGGATAAGAACTATGGTGCATCTAGTCTAGTATCCAGTGTGACAGATACCAGATGTTTCTGAGAAAGGTGCAGGAAATCTCTTGGTAGGTAAATGTGAGAGAAATTACCACACCATGAAGGTCTCCTCTTAATCCCCAGTAGTCCTGTTAAATAATGATGCTAGATATTTTCCAATCTTGTAATGTCCGTTGATTATCACAGGTTCTTTCCAAAGGTAGGCTACACAGAAGTTTCTCTCAGAAACTCTTATTTTTCTTTAAGGGACTGATGTAATTTGTGATAGAGTTGTGTAGATTCAGTTATAACTTTACAAAGAAACTAGATAATTATGCTACCTCAAATGGCTATACAGCACAAACCTATCCAGATAACTCATGTATCCAACATAGTAAAGATTACATTTCACACTTTAATTAATCTCATTTCACATTTATCCTCTAAATGAAGAGACTTATATAGGGATGAAGAATCAGTAAATGGAGCAGCACACAGAAGGCTGTGGTCAGCTGATACCAATTAAGAGCCCAGAAGAACCTAAAAATAGGGAACAAAGCACGATATTTTATACTCCATCTTTAGGTAACTTTTCAGATGCATAACAATATTTGACCACTTTTGGTGAGCATGACAAAATTGTCTCCCTTCCATTATCCATATGTGGCCTTCTGAGTGTCATAACCATTCCTATAATCATTAATAAAGTACATGACACATCTCTTAATTCCTGTATATAAATGTGCTCTAACTATTACTTACTGCATAGAAATACAGTTGCTAAAGCCCTCTCCCAGCCCTCCAACCCCAGTTTCTTTCTTGTGGAATCCTGTGTTTTCCATACCCATTTGTGGTCACTTGTTGGTCTCTTGGAATGAGAGTATAAAGTTTGACTTTTGGATATCTCTTTAGGCCTATTGTATTCCAAAATTTTAGTATAACTACTACCCTAAGGCTTCACACTAATACAACAGGCCCATTCCAGCTGCCCAGCTCTGAAGGCAGCACCGCTGCCAGCAGCAGTGCAGAAGTAAGAGTAGCAGTACTGCAGCCCCCTCCCCCCCGCAACCCCCCATACACACACCCTCAATATCCTTGCAACCCTTCCAGAACTCCTTTTTGGGTCAGGGTCCCTCCAGTTACAACACATTAAAGTTTCAGATTTAAATAGCTGAAATCATGAAATTTATGATTTTTAAAATCCTATGACCGTGAAATTGACCAGAATGGACTGTGAATTTGGTAGAGCCCTAATTATGTTACACTGATAGTGTAGGTAAATGTTGTTTTTTTGTTAACCTCCTCTTAAATCAAGGTATATGTTGTCTATGCAAGATTTCAAGGAGTATATATGCAATAAAGAGAATGTCAAAAGGGACTATTATTTCATATTTGTTATCTTGAACAGCAGTTTTCTATTGTCATAGAAGGCTGTTGAGAGCTCTCCATAATGCAGAGAGAGTCAGAATTTTATTTTTAATGGACATTTTCATGTTTCAATATAACCGATGTTATCCAAAGAATTTTTTTAAAGTAGAATAAAGTTCACTGCATCATTAAGTGAAAAGATTTTTTTAATGAAGTCACTGGATTTGGGGGATCCAAGAGGTTTGTGTTCTAATGCCACTCCTACCGCAGGCTTCTTCTGTAACATCAGAGAATTTGCTCAATCTCTTTTCAGTAGGGCTGGCTGAAAAGGCGTAGTTCTGTTTCACAAAATAAATAAATAAAAATCAAAGTTTCAGAACTGTTTGTCTTCCATATCAGCAAGAAAAAGATCTTTTGAAATATTATGTGAAAAAAACCAAGACACCACAGAATAGCCGGTAGCAAAATAGTCTCAATTGGGCAGAGCAGGGACTTGAACTTATATCTCCAACATCCCAAATGAATTCTCTCTGACTAGGCTATATAAAGTCAGACTCTGGTTTCAAGAACCTTTGGCTTTGTGATACAAAGTTTTGGGGGTTTTTGTCATTGACTGAAACTGTCATCAAGAAATATAATTGGCAGTCGTACCAAATTTCAAAAGTCTTGGTCCTTTTCTCATCTTTAGCCTTCATGTTCTGACATACCATTTATTTTAATCTCATTCATCTCTGTCAGGAGTTCACTGTTGCTTGACTTAATAGTATTTATTCTCTCCTTGGACATTCTCTTGTGAGCTTCCTGACATTGCTTTTATCAAACTGAGTCTTCCAATGTTCGTTGCCAATTAGGATACAGCATTCTTGCTCCTTATTAATACCTTGGCATCGACATCTTTCATAAGATGCACTGTCTTAGGGGTTTCTCCCTCCTTGCTGCCTCTTGCAATAAAATACTAGAACTGAAACAGTACCCACCACCTATTTAATGAATGCTTCAAAAGAAAAGCACATCAGTTCCATCATTTGAAATGCTGCTTTGTTGGGAAGGGAAGTACGGTGCTTACAGCTATTGGTTAAGCAAAAAAAAACCTACGGTAGCAGGGCATATTAAAGTCGTCTTGTTTTCTCAGCACAGCAAAATATTCACCAGTTTTATAAGATGGTCTGGATTCACTCTTGATATTCTCAAAAGAATAACTAATGTTCCTTTATTAGATTGAATTTATTTGTTCAATTTTGTTGCTACTTTATTAATCACATTTTTCTTAAATGGTTATTTGTTGTTTTTTTGGCCTTGTATGTCAACATTTGGGTTGTCAAATTTCTATAGCTTCAAAACACTACTGCTTAGAAGCCAAGAGAACTGCTTCTTCTCATGTACTTAAAAAATTACACTTCGAATTCAGTACTAGATTTCGTGCAATAATTTGATTTTATAAAAAGATCCTAGCATCTTTAAGGAAAATATGAACCTATGTCCTCTCTTCAAGGCAGAAATTGGCTTTATGACCTACCAAAAAAATCAATAGTTCTATCCAAAGCTACAGTGACATTGATTTTTGGAGAGATTTTATACTCAGTGTCTTAACTTCATTTTTACTTTAAAGAAAAAAATTATACACTGTAAACAAAACTCGGTGAAAAATCAGGCACTTCAGAAACATTATTGTGGTACCCTGTAGAACGTAGGTAAATCACTGCTAGATTTAAGACAAGATTGTTATTGTGGAAATACCTGTATTTCAATTACTGAACATGCAGTGGCCAGTCTAACATAAAGTTATGGGAGTTTTTTAATACTAATAATAAAGGAACTAGCTGTTTTACCTTTCTTAGGTTGAGCGACAAGCTCGTTCAAAGTTACTTAACAAGATAATACTGTTCCTCACTGAATGAGAATTAAATAGATGTTTTCATCTGATTTTTTTTTAAAAGCTTTAAACAAAAAATCTATATATATTTCAAGAAACTCAAATTAGCTAAAGATCTGTTTTGGACTGACCTGTAAAATTAAATTACCTTTGGTGTCTGAGTGAAGTCAATAGCCATTTCAGCCATAATTTCACTTTCATGGAAGATTGAGGTGAAGATTTAAAAACATTTTGTTTATCTAACAAATCCCCTCTGCCTCTTAATGCAGACGGAAGTTCACAGCCAGCATTTTCTCATTTAGTACTGAAGGAAGTACTCAGATTCTGCTGTTCTCAGTTTTACAATGGCTATACTTTTAATGATGGGTTAGTGATCCAGCAGGGCTGCATTCAGACAGGAAAAACATGATTATATGCTGGATTGGCTGAAGTAATGAAGTAAACTCAGCAAGGAAATAATGTTTAGGTTAATCCTCTTTTAAACTTGAAGAGAAAAAACAGTTTTTGAAATTATTTTGGTGATTTGAACTATAATGAAATGTGTGGGTTAAGGAAAGAAGAATGCATTTTTTTTTTTTTTAAAAAAAGTGATACTCATAATCATGAAGCAAGGAAGGCTTACTGAAGAAGGTTATATGCCTTAATTATTCTAATGAAGAATTCAGTTGCTATAGTGATCCAGCACACTGAAGTATTTTAGTAGAGACAACTGTAATACTGTTAATATCAATGGGTGTAGATTGTTCTAACAATACTATGTTTATATAGATAGAGAGGGCGGAGATTAGAAGACAAAGGAACATGTTTATCTTTAGACATCTGAAATTACTCTACTTTTAGCTAAAGCTAGTGGAGGTGAACCTATGACAATATTACAGCTCTTCGTTTCCAGTGAACAATACATGTTGAGGGTGCAGGGACTATGAAGCTCACTGATGGAAGGAAAGATTGTGTTATGCAAATATGTTTGTGACCAGAGAGATGTCTGAGAAGTTAAGACACCATGCTGCCAGATGGCTATGGATTCAAGTCTAACCTGCAAACTTTGCATATTGAGCTGACAAATAATACATTCTCAATATATGTGGGAGGAGTTGGGATCATGTACAAGACCACAGGAACCCACTTAGTATTCAGTTCAAGTGTGCAAGGTATCCTCAATCTCCTGTCTCTTATTTATTACTGGTCTGTGGGTGAGGAGGTCACCAAAATCCTTCTTTAGAGTTTCTCTCTCTCCCTCAAAAAAGCTTCAGAATACTCTCTTAAAAACAAAACAAAACAAAACAAAAAAAACCTGAATAAGTAGATCTTTTAAAACACCTCTCAGTATAAAACTTTCTTCCTTCAGCCCCGATGTTATGCTCGTCATTATGGCACAGTATACAACTCTAAGTAAAACAGAACACAAACTCCGAGGCTGTCATTTTTTTTACAGGTTGAGTTTCCTTTCATTCTTGTACTTCACCACCACTTCCACCACCACCTTCCCATGAATAAACAAAGCACGCACAAAAAGGTGTATTTGCTATATTCCCTGTAGGTGTATGCAGATGAATTGTGAGCTCAGTGTCCCTTTTATTCCTGTTTGTGCAAATCAGTCAGTTGAGAAGGAGCTCCATGAACGTAGATTCCATGGAATGAAATTAGTCTTTGATTTTACTATGGTAATAGTGAAATTACACATTATTTTTGGAGAAAAAATATTAATTAAGCAGATTTTTTCAGAAAATGCTTATTTTGAGATTAACATTTGATGTCATTAGAGACGCCCTTTTATTTGAGAAACCAGGGGTTCAAAATTACGACCCTCTAAACCATTGTTAGCTCTGTATACATGGTATTTTCCTTCTTACTGGCAAAAGCATAAAGAATTAAAAGGAAAATATCAGCAAGCTGAGGTTGGGCAGGAAGGCGAGTTCCTTATAAATTGAGGCTGCTTTCTCCAAAGAATCATCACCTTTCCTATAGCATGTTCTATATCTCAAGGGACTAGCTGGCAGAATGTAATTTTATAATCAACCTTCAAATCTAACTGAAAGCAAATTGCCCAGATATCACTTGAGTCCGATAGCCGTGAAATATGTGAAAAGGGAAGAAAAAATGGAAATAGCAGTTTGTCATGTACAGCTTTCTGTAAAATAAGTATAGATTACATCTATTTGACCTGGCTTATAGTACAGGATGGAGCAAGGCTTCCCGTGTACCTCATCTGTGAAGATGCTTTTGCATTTTTTATTCAGAGAGGAAGATATAGTGCCAACTTGTGATTTTCACTGTTTACCAAGATAGGAAATCTGTAAGAATTATCAGGTGCTATGGGTCTTGAACCCTGACCTGGCTGAGCAAGAGCCTTGCCCTCTGTACCACTGTACTGCAGAATCAGATGAAGGAACTCTAGCTAACACCCCACTACCGGAGGCTTATATCCAGTGACTCAGCTGGGTCAGGTGACTAGCAACACACTACTGATTGGACACCACTGGATATAAAACTTCCTGTTCCTGTCCCACCCCTTATCTGAACAGCTAGTTGGGAGGTGTGCTGGTGACCAGACCCCAAAGATCAATTTTCTGCCTTTTGCCTCGTACCCACTTGTTGCTCCTGTTATCACTCTTTCAGACTGACTGCAACTTGACCTTGGGCATGACTTCTTACTCCAATTCTGTCTTAATCTTTATATTGCCTAATTTCTACCTTGGCACTCACCCTTGGTGTGACTCTTGACTCTGACCTTTGGCTTGACTTTCGACTGCGGCCCTGAATTCATCCTTGATTGACCATTAGGGGCCCTGACAGCAAATACAGAGCTATATAGACTTGATTTTTCAAGCACCAACAACTCCCAGTGATTTCAGCTGGGGATGTGGATGCACAGTACTTCTGAAAATCAGGCCCTGTCTTTTTACTTGTTTTCAGTAACAGCCATCTTTTTCAGGTTCAAATCTCTGAAAGCAAATTCATGCTAATATAATTGGACAGTCTCATGTTTAATATCCGATTAAAAAAATTAAATTATACGTATGTTCTTAGTAGCACTTCAGAAAATTAAATGAGATCTTTCCAAGTCAAAATTTCCCCAGTTTTCCAACTCTAAAAATATTCTGTTTCCATATATATGTTAGTACATGCCAGGGCTGTGAACCTCTTCAGGGTCGGGGAAAAAAGCTCTTTTGCTGCCCTTCAGATTTCCTGCCTCGTGCTTCCCTACCCGTCTGCACGCAACTTGCTTGCAATGTGCCACCCCTAGTTGTAGGGCTTTCTGAAGACCCACTTTGCCCACATAATGTCACCCAATTAAAACTAGAATAAGAGAGGACATTTCCCCAGTGCTCTTCCCCCTCCCCCTGCCCCCCGCCTCAAGCAAGGTAATCCCTTTTTTCTGAATCTTCAAGTTTCTTTTTTTTATTTTGTTTCTGCTAAATCTGAAGATTTCCAGAATAGGGACTGCCTTAAAATCTATGTATATTATTTATGCTGCCATTGTGTATCTAGTAATCATAATATAAAGCCTATTTTTTTCTCTGCTAACACAGCTTGCTTTCACTAAAATGCAGCTGCTACAATAATTGTTAATTGTGGGATGTGTGGGTTTTTTTGATTTTTTTTTTTTTTCAAATGAGGCAATACTATATTTTTTTAATAATGATTGAAATCTTCAACCAACGTCAAAACCCATATCTCAAAAGGGGTATCGTCATTCTCCAGATATAAAGAGAGCACCGCATTGTCACACTTAGAAAAACAATTTTTTAAAAAGCCTCCCATTTTCAACAGAACAGCCAGATGGCTTGTATCTGTCCTTCATAGCAAATATGACCTTTAAATTAGAAAACATCGGGGACCAGTGATTCATCGACACAAAGAACTCGGCAAGCATTAAAGAACACAGTACTCTAATTGACTGTGCTCTGCTTCAAATGTCCATCGATTACAGTAGATGTCACTACTGTTTCATTTATAGGCCAGGGTATGGTAGAAGAGTCCCCCTGTCCCAGTAAGGAGTTGTTAACTACAGTATGGATAGTTAAGTATGTGCAGAAAGGCAGTGATATTCAGGTAATTCAAGTGGAGCAATTTTCTTGCTGGAGAATATAATAATGCTTGGCACTTAAAAAGCACTTTGCATGTTCAAATCCCTGTGCAAATATTAACTAATCCGCACAGCACTTCTTTGAGATGAGTAGGAGAGTTTGTCAAAAAACAGCAAGAGGAGGGAGACTTTGTTTTTTTCATTGACATTTCACAGGTTAAAATTTTCTGCATCTATAAGTAGTGTTCCTCCCATTTTATAGACAGAAAAATTGAGGTTGGTGAAGTAATTTGCTTAAGGTTACAGAAGTTGTCACTGACAGAAATGTCAGCCCAATCCAGTGCCCATTGAAGTAAATGGGAGTCCTTTGGTTCAGGAAAAAGGAACAGCTTATTAATAATCCTTCACTTATGTACTTTATACTGCCTTTTACCAAGGATCTCAAATCACTTTAGCAATAACTAATTCTCTTAGTACATCTGTGAGGCAATTGGGTGTTATACACATTTGATAAATTCTAGAGATTCTCTGCTCTAGCGACTAGATACCACTTCATACCAATGAAACAACAGATGTGAGGCATCTGATTTGTATTTGAGATGTTTCAGTAAGTCAGTACATGACACAAGTCAGCTATAGTATGGCCTAAGAGATTGGTAGGGAACATTACTGAATTAAAACTGTGCTTCACTAACCTCCACTAACTAACAATCCAGTAGTAAAAATCGGTAATCTGAAAGTAATGTTTGTTCTTTTGTTTTGTGGGGTGCCCAAATGTGTGTTTGTAGAACACAAGGCACCTGGACAGCACAAAAGGCCAGGATGTACAGAAACGTATTGGAACTCTGGTCAGCATGCAAAGCTTGCCAGGCATTACTACCAACCATCCAGGACCATTCTTGTCATGTCAGACAACACCACCAGAGTCTTCTACGTAAGACGCAGAGCCCTGCGTGTGAAAGCTATACACCTTTGGGAATAGTGCATCACACACTGCATTCTTTTGACAACAGCCTACCTAGCGAGCACCCAGAACAGGATTGCTCATGCTCTCAGCAGAAACTTTGCCATCGACCACCAATGGGAGTTGCATCATTTTGTAATCATGGACATCTTTGGCTGATGGGAAGCCCCTGTGAGGGATATTTTCACATCCCACACCAATACCAAATGCACCCAGTGTTGTTCAAGGGGAGGGATTGGAAATCAATCACAGAGGGACATGCTAGTCCTCAATTGGTCGGACCGGACAAATTATGCTTCCCCGCCCCCATCCTTCTTACTACGAATAATCCACAAGATCAGATAGGAGAAAGTAACAACCATCCTGATCTTTTCTGTCCTTGCCAATTAGGCTCCCACTTCCCTGCATATCAAAGAACCTGCCACTCGTGCTTCAGATGTTCCCGCAGCTACTGACCCAAACAGCAGCAGACTGATACCCCAACTTGCGCACACTTCACCTGACGGTTTGGTTTTTGGACACTCCACTAGCATAGGAATGCTCCCTGGCAGTGCAAGATGTCCTCTCAAGAAGCAGGATGGAGTCCACAAGACATTCATACCTAGCTAGTGGACACGTTTCACTGCCAGGGCAGCCTGGCAGAACCTTGTCCCTGAAGCAGTGGGCATCCCACTGTTCTTGGAATATATCTAGTTTCAGATACAAGAATGATACATTCATACAAATAGGATAAACACATTCAGTAGATTATAAGCTTTGTAATGCTACCTTACAAAGAGACCTTTTGCACGAAGCATATCCCAGTTACGTGTTATCCACACTCATTAGTATATTTTATAAAATTATACAGAGTGCAACGTCACACACCTCTTCCACACACTGTGCTTTAGTCCATGATTCTGTGATGGATGCTTCATTTGGAGCAGCAGTCCTCTGTTCCACAGTCTCCTCCCACATAGGTATTGCTTGTTAATCACCCTCAGTGGACTACAATAGGAACCTTTCCTCGAAAAAGAAAACAAGGTTAATTACCTGTAACTGAAGGTTCTTTGAGAGGTGTGGTCCCTGTTGGTATTCCAAACCCACCCTGCTGTAGATTCAACAGCTCTGCAGTAGAGAAGGAACAGGAAATGCCAGTGGCACCCTGTTCCCTTTATTGCCTTGGGCAAGACCACAAAGCAGCACTGGGCACATGTGAGGATTGCCACTCAGTACTAAAAGCTCCACCCATGGCACATGCGCATAACCAACCCCTCAGTGAAATACAGATATGGACCATACATCTCGAAGAACTGTCAGTGATAGGTTAGTAACTTCATTTTTCCATCATCTCTGTAAGAACTGCAGCTGTAAAGGAAACCTTACAGAAAACTGTAGATGTTTTCATAGAAAGTGCAGTCTATTCAACATGGTAGGATTTTTGCCCAAAGACAAAAGATGTAGTGCTCTCCAGAACACCACCTCCATAAATCAATCCATGTGAATGCAAGAAACATTCACATGAATAGGTGAAAGAATTAACTATTTTGACATAATACTGTAGAGCAGAGATAACCAGACAATGCCCATGTTCAGGGAACTGTAAAGTGTGATAGGAGTCCAGGCAGAAACTTAAGACTAGATTCTCCATCTCAAACACTGAATGCTGACTGTCATTAACAACTTCAGATGCAAAATAGTAAAAATCCCTGCACAAAGCAATCTAGTATCTGTGCAGAATTTGATATCAAATGCCTTTCTTTAAGTCCTAGCAATGGTGCTCCTGATGTGTATGTACATGTGTAGTATACAGCTTAATTAAGATACACTACTTTTTCATCTACAGCAGTGGTTTTCAACCTGTAGTCTGTGGACCATTGGGGTCTGTAGGCTGTTTTAAGATTTCCAAAGTGGTCTGCATTTCCATTTCAAATTTTGTAGGGGTCTGCAAATGAAAAAATACGTTCAAAACCACTGATCTGGAGGATGTTACTCCATTCTAGGCACACAGCTATGTTAAAAGTGCCACTAGCTGACTTTGCAATAAGTAATTCTGTATTCCAATGATCAAATTATTAAATAGCTAATCGTAGTCAACACTTGCAATGCTACTTAACCTTGCTGGAGGCACAAGTAGCAGCCAGCTTTCACAATGACTGATATTTATTTCACAGACTAATTGTAAGGCAATCAGAATTTAAGGAAAAAGGTTGTCGTGCTTTTCAGTCAGAATGTGAATACTGGTATCTTTGCTCATTTAACTACGTGGAGCATTCAAGCAGCTTTGGATAAGAATTAAATATTGCCCTAAAGAGCTGGCTCAAGTTTTGCAAAACATCTTGAAAATTTTAGGTTTGAACACACACCCCAGGTGGCTAATCACCTCAGCACAGGGGTCCGGTGGGGTGGGGGAGGGGGAGGGTGTTGGTGTTTTTTTTTTTTTTTTTTTTTACAGTGAGTGTGATTAACCATTGGCACAAACTACCAAGACAAGTGGTGGATTCTCCATCTCTTGAGGTCTTGAAATCAACTCGGATCTCTTTCCTAAAGGTATACTTTAGTCAAACAAGTTATCAGGCTCAATATAGGGATAATTGGGTGGAATGTAATGGCCTGTAATGTACGGGAGTTCAGACAACATGATTTAATGGTCCCTTCTGGTGGAAAAATCAATTAATCCATTCTTTGGGGAAGACAGGTTATCTTGTGCCTCTGGCACAGCACTGGAAGTCAAATCTGTGGCAATGGGAAATATTCAATTCTTGCACAAAACATTGATTTGATGGAGTGGGCAAGAATTATGCATTGGATTTGTTATTTTTTCTGTATTCCCTAGATTGTTCCAATTTCTAATAGAGCAAAACAAATTACAAATTTAAAGTAGTACACATGTCATTTTATGTTAGATTGCATCAAATTAACTTTCCACAAACAAGAAAGGAGTCCCAGGTGGCAGACCTTTCATGATCAGTACTTGTGGGACAGTATTCAGACTTTTTTTTCTTGTGAAAAGTAAAATTTAAATGTTACATTTTAACACTATTTTTTTCACACACACACACACACGATAGCCCATTGTCTTAGTGGTACTGATCTGTGCTTAGAGTGCAGTACTTAGTGAAATTCAGTACTTAAGAGTATATTGCGCCCCTGCTCCTGCACTAGCTCTGGCTTTCTGTGAACTTTGATGTGACATTCAAGGTTAGGGCTTTGCAAGTTAAAGCCAACAACAGTTTGGAACCTTGTCACTGAGTGAGTGCCTCCTTCCCTGTGTGTTGCTGCCCCGAATGAGATCAATGGCAGTTTCTCAGCTAGAGAACATTTTAATTCCTGCAAGAAGGAGCTGGTAACAGATCACACTGCATGAGGGTTGTTTGGCTTTGGAACTAGTTTTCACTTCTTTGTTCCCCAGAGCTCAGATTTCTTAACCTACTGAGCAAGCTGCAAAGCCAGTCTTGTATCTCAGGCTTTTGGTGAATATTTGTGTGCAGTCAATCCTTTATATTGTTTAATATGCAGCTAGCTGTTGGATGCTCCCTTAGAGGTTTTTTTTAAGGAATTTAGAGAAAATAACTACATTTCTAGCCTACACCTCAGCTCAGGCTAGCAGTGCTGCAGAGGCAACATGGTTAGCTCTTCGGGGAACAGAGAAATGTGTGTTGCTCATATGCAACTTCTCTGACTGGTTTAAGGATCAATGTTGTCCGCCTATAAAGGAAGTCCAGTCAAACCAGAAACAGTGCAATGTAGACCCTCAAACTGGTGATAGATAAGACTTGTTTCTTTAACAATAGCATTGTAAATGATTTTCGCTGAAATTACCTGTAAATATTTCTTAAGCTTACTATAAAGGAATCCTAGCAAAATAACTAATACTTTAATGGCTTAATATGTATAAGCATGATGAATCGAGAAATAAACTGTTAAATGCTTACAGAACCAGCAGGATGTGTGGAAAGTGTTCACTTCTATTGTAAAACACACTTGAAATCCAGTTATGACACTGTTTACTTCCATACACATTCAAATGATTTGAACTACAGTTAAAATATTCCCAATAGCAATAATTCAAACATCATTTCTATAGAATCAGAGGGGTAGCCGTGTTAGTCTGGAATTGCAGAACTGACAAAGAGTCCTGTGGCACCTTAAAGACTAACTAAAGTATTAAAGCATAAGCTTTCGTGAGCTAATACCCACTTCATCAGATGCATGCAGACTGCTTTAATACTTTAAAAGTATTTAAAACTTTAAAAGTATTAAAGCATTTAAACTTTAAAAGTATTAATGCTTTAATACTTTTAAAGTTTTCAATACTTTTAAAGTATTAAAGCGGTCTGCATGCATCCGATGAAGTGGGTATTAGCCCACGAAAGCTTATGCTTTAATACTTTTAGTTAGTCTTTAAGGTGCCACAGGACTCTTTGTCACATCATTTCTATAGTAGACCCACAATTTCCAAATAAGTATGAATCAGGCCATGTTAAAACAAATATTGTATGAAAGCTTTCTCTGTCGGACAAATCAGAAAGAGGCTTTGTTTGACGCTCTCTCTGCAGTCTCTCGAATTGCTGTGGAACCTGTTTGGTGCAGCAGTAATGGAATATCAAAGAGCTTTGGAGTATACCAGTTTTTTTAAAAAAAACAACAAAAAAAACCACTTTGTCCAGCATTGCAATACTTCCTAGCCCTATGCTGGGTCACTGGCTCAGAGAAGATTTTGAGGGAACTATCACCTACTAAATCTCCAGTTCCATCTTCTGTAGCATTATTGTTTCTTGGATGTCTCCTAACCATTTACTGATCAAGTCTAACTCAGTTTTGTCTGAGATCTGTTGAGATCGCATAAGAGTGGCTTAAAGATTATATTGCAGTTTTCCTTTTTTTCTTTGGTAGCCAGCTGAGCTTAGATTTCAGATGGGCCTGCAGCGAGGAGAAAAAAAGATGAGACTTTTTTTTTGTCCTCTACTCATTTCCTTCATGCTTTAAATTTTAAATAGTGAGCAGCTTCTTCTGTTTGTCTCCATATATTCATCCATGCTATTATCCCTTGCTCATAAAAGGGTCTTCCTTACTTCATCCTCATGGCCAGTCTTTTCCCCACTCCCCATTGTCTTAGTGGTACTGATCTGTGCTTAGAGTGCAGTACTTAGTGAAATTCAGTACTTAGAGTATATTGCGCCCCTGCTCCTGCACTAGCTCTGGCTTTCTGCGAACTTTGATGTGACATTCAAGGTTAGGGCTTTGCAAGTTAAAGCCAACAACAGTTTGGAACCTTGTCACTGAGCGAGTGCCTCCTTCCCTGTGTGTTGCTGCCCCGAATGAGATCAATGGCAGTTTCTCAGCTAGGGAACACTTTAATTCCTGCAAGAAGGAGCTGGTAACAGATCACACTGCATGAGGGTTGTTGCTCATGAAGACTATAAGAAACATAACTGGAGTATAGCTTTCTAGTCATAATCATATGCATTTGTTCATGTAACTCGATTTGTTGTTCTCTTCCCCCTACTGTTATCTGTTCTTGGGATGAGAATTGTGCCTCTTCTTTCTTTGGAAAATTCCTAGCACATAGTGGGTGCTACCAAAAGTACCATACAATTTTATTATTTTATTATTAATTTACCAAAAGTACCATACAATTAAATAGTGGGAAATCTTTAAGCCCTTTTTGTTCTGTATTTGTTCAGTGCCTGTCACAGTAGGGCCCTGGTATTTAGCTTGGGCTATTAGATGCTACATTAATATAATAAATTGAAACCTAAGAAGACAATCAATTTTTTATGAAACCTTTTAATCTTTGTCCAAGCGTCTCATTCTAGAACATATAAATAGTAATAGGCAATATTCTTGTGCAATTATGTTTAATTCGATTGAATAGAAAAGTTTAAATTTTAAACACACCTCTGTGGAAACTAAGCAAAGAAATCCAATCAGATTTAGCCTGTACATTTTGAGCAGAGGATGTTCCTTTCTCAGTGAATGGCAGCCAACCAGTAATAACTTTAAAAGCGTACAGAGGAGAGTTGTTGTAATTTAAATTCCAAAAATGAGCTGCTATACAAGTTGAACAAGGTTAACTACTTTGTTTTTAATGTCTCTGCAGTAGGCACTCTTTTTTTTTTGTTTCAGATATGAAACAAAAATTCAAGTATTTATGATTTCCAAAATCATCTGATCTGAAACTCACAAATCTCTTCCCAGTACTACCTGTTCTTTAGAAAGTATGGGTTACTTTGCTACTGAGATTAGAAGTAACACCTTAGTATTAGTTTTGGTATAAGAGCCATAAGTCAGTGTTCATTAATCTTGCTTCTGATACTACTGCAACTCAAGAAATAATTTGTCATTTCATGATATTCTTTCTCTCCTAGGTTGTTGCAGTCATTTTTTATTGCAGCACTGAAAACCTGTCATGCAAGGAACTAGTGCTCAGAAGCATTTGATCCTGTTGTTAATAGCAGTCTAATTTTAATCTAACTGTGGCAGAATTGGTATATTTGAACAGAAATGTGTGCCAGTCTCCTCTCAAGAAAGGCAATAAATACTTAATAGTCATTACCAGCATTTGGCTGATACAGCGTCTTAACATCAGTAGCTTTGAGGCTCTCAGAGGACATTCTTCTACAAGCAGATTAAAAGATGGGTAGAATAAATGCTTGATTACAAGAATTGCACAGAGCACAGTTTAGCGTTACGGGGGTTTCATTTTTTCTTAGATAAATGGAGTTAACATTTTTGATGAAGTATCCTCAGAATACCCCTGCACTGATTCAGGAAGGTACTTAAGCATGTGTATAATTTTAAGCATGACTAGTCTCAATGAAGTCAATTGGGGACTACTTGCTTGTTTAAAGTACCTTTCTAAATAGGGATCCTAGTGGCTTGTAAAATTTGAAACTGTATAATATCAAAAATAAGAGGCTTATAATTTAGAAAAAATGTTTGCATTAGACAAGTAATAAGCATAAAGGACCAATTGCTATAGGAATGTTATGTTACAGAGCAATGAGTGAGTGGTCTTTGTTTTCAACTCTTGATTATGATCAGTATGTGCACAATGGGTTGTCAATTGTAGTAATATGCCTGTGGATGAAGGGGAAACTGTTTTTTCTTCTGATTCTTCTTGTCTTGCTGTGTCTTCATAAATGGGATGACATTGATTGAAAGACATGCAGTATTAGGCTAAAAACATATATTTTGCTCATCTGGTTTTTGCTTTTTTTCTTGTTCCTACTGTTCAGAGAAAACATTTTTTTCCAATCATAAGTTTACTTATTAGCCAGCTTTTTTCTCTTTTATGTTTCTGAGATCTCTGTTTTTCTCACCTCTGTTTACACCCACATTTTATACCCAGAATTTAGTTGCTAGAGCACTTCAGGAAATTGGGATGGGGGGGCGCGGAAAGGATGCATTCATATCTTATAGAGTTAATATATTTTCTGTTCCATCACTAGCGGAAATACTAACCAGCAACTTATTAATTTAACATTTAGTAAATATTTTTGACTTGCTAACTTGCACTCAGGAATATTAAAAGAATTGGCCAAAGAGTTCTCTGAACTTTTAATGTTATTTAACAACACATTTTGGAACTTTTTCAGTGTTCCAGAGGATGGAAAACAGCAAACGTGCCAATATTTAAAAGGATGACCAGGATAATTATAACTGATTACCCACGATTTTTTGCTAACTTCTTGGAAAGACTGATATGGGATAGTCAGTACAGACTTAAAGGATGCAAATCAATATGATTTTAAGTAAAATGGGTCTTGTCAAACTTGATGTTGATTTTTGATGAGATTAGAATTTTGTTTGATAAAAGTTATCCTTGTTACAAAAATCTAAGTATACTATATAAGTCATTGACTTAGTCTTGTATGGCATTCCGATTGAAAAAAGAAATACTATATTGTAGTTCATGTTAAATAGATTAAAAGCTGGTTAACTGCTAGAGATTTAAAAAGTAACTATAAATGGGGTATGTCTAGTGGGTTACCACAGAGAATTGTTGGGTCTTTGATTTGAAAGAAAATATAAAATCTACAATAGTCTACGTATTGTCCCCTTAGTCTGTTCTTCCTGAGGTATAAGTTTCAAGGGTTGTTAAGGAAATATTAAAGGACATGGATATATCCTTCTGATAATGTAATTGACATAGGCAGTATTCTTTTCCAAAACAAAATGTTTTTGAGTTGATGTAAATTATAATCCCTACTACAGTCTAACCTAAAATCTTAAATGAAATCATGAAACACAATCCATTATTGCAAGTTAGAGCATTCAAACTACAATAGTATATAATTTAAATAATTCTAGGTAAAGTGATTTGTTACAAGTGGTCAGTTTGTAACAAATTGCTGACAGCAGTTTTTAAATTGCTTTAAAGTTTAAGAATTTTATGCATTCTTATAAAAGCACACACACTAATCCTATATACTATCCTACACTATGCTTAAATAACAGGCTTACTTTATAAATCCTTTTGGTATTCCTTTAAAAACCTGTTGCTGCACAGTTTGTGGTCAGCTTTACTCTGCTCTGATTTTCTTCTTTCTCTTTCTGTCTCTCTGCAGCAACTTTTCTGACTTCTTCCTGTCAGCTTTTTCTCAGGCTCTTCTTCCTGGCTTTTCGTCGTCTTCTGATCGTCTCTCTCTCTCTCTCTCTCACTGATTCAGGCTCAGACTCCGAAACTGCTTGCTGGCAGTTGGCCTTTTGTGCTACATTGTAGCACATTGTAGCTACATTTGTAACTCTTTCCCAATATCCCTTTCTATTTTTAGAAGTAATTACCTCTCTCACAGGTGCCCAGTATCAACCATTACTTCAGAATTCTGATTGACCGTTCTGACCTTTAAAACAAGTTCTGACCAGTATGAGAGAGTGTGTGTGTGTATCTGTATATGTGTATATGTGTGTGTGTGTGTATATACACACGCGCACACACATACACACTTGGCTTTTTGCCAGGGCACCATTTTAGAAATCCTAGGTTTTCAAAGTCTGTAGTGCTCATCTTGGGGTGATGTGATTTTTTTTTTTCCTTTTTCAGAATAGAGATAAGAAAAACAAAGTGCAGACTGGAGAATTTCTCTAGTAATAAAAGCTAGACACTTTGCTGCTTTGTCTTTAATTATAATGCACTTAGCATTTAGTTTGTGTACAATTTGTAAGTAGTGTGCAAACCATTTTTGTACCATATTTAAAATATGCTGCTGTCAAAACAAACGACATAAGAGTAGCAGTGGCTCCAACCTACTGTTTACATATGCAGGATGTAATCTGAATTAATCAAATTCTCATCTACCATATGGAGATTGGTTTTCATAGGAGTAATGTGTTCATCCTTACACTGATTCCATATTCTTTACTTAATTGCCTTACAGTTTCAAAAAGACAATTTATTCTAAATTTAACTCTAGGCAAAAGGAACTTTGCAGGCTTTCAACAACTATTAGGACCATCCAAACTATTTCAGCTGCGTTTTTGCAGTAAAACAAAAAGCTTTTCCTCGCCCACATGTAGAGATCGAACTTGACGTGTCTCATAATGAATGCTATGCTTACTTACAGCCACTGTTTATATAGGGCCTTGTATAGGTTCCATTGCTCTAGCTTAGCACTGAGTAGGCTGTCTGTTTTGAAACTTTGTGTTAATAGATTGGCCATTTCACCAAAATCAGATTTCCAATTTTTTTTTAAAAAAAAATTGATTTCAGTTGTTGAGAGAACAGATTTTTGCTTTGGAATTAGACTATTTTAACACCTCCAGCCCCTGGTCGTTGGTGGGTGGGATCAAACCTGGGACCTCAGTGTATGAGCTTCTGCCCCATGAGCTAAAAGCCACTGCCTGTTCGCTAAGGCTGTAGAGCAGACTCATTTTATCTCTCTCTCTCTAAGTGGTCTCAGTGCCACTAGATGGGACAGAACAGCACACGCAGAAGGTGATTCAGTAATAGGATTTTCTTTCTATTTTAAATACAGTTGGTCTTTCAGCTGTTTTCTCTTCTTCACCCTCTGCCCAAGGAATGCCTACAGAATGATAGGATTGAATTCTTCTGCCCATAGATCCTTGTCCGCAGCTCAGTTGTGCTTAGGGTTGTCCTGGAGTCTCCAGGAATTAAAGATTATTCTTTAATTAAAGATAATGTCATGTGATGAAACCTCCAGGAATTCATCCAGCCAAAGTTAGCAACCCTAATTGTTCCGAGTCCAGTGGCAACTGTGTGTGCTGCTTTGAAGATGGAATTCTCCTTGTTTGTGTATAAATATAGTAAAAATTGAATTCTACAACTACAGGGCCAGAGTTTTCTTTCTGTATAAAAGGGCTGATCTTTCTAATCTCTTCCTACCAGGTGCAGGACAAGTTCCGTTTGGACCTCTCTGACGAAGAAGCTGTACATTACATGCAGAGTCTAATTGATGAAAGTGTCCATGCTCTCTTTGCAGCTGTAGTAGAACAAATACATAAGTTTGCTCAGGTAAGATACTACAGATTGATGGGCTCTCTGTGGGCTCGTGGCAAAAAGAGGGGTAAAAAGAGTGACTGACTGTGGGAACAGAGAGATGAGCGTTTTGCCAGCCTGTGCTTTGTTTGGGAGTTTTCAAGTTGTTAAAAGGTGAGTTAGGTTCAGAGCAGCTGCCCAAGTGATCGATGACATTGCAGAACCGTAAGGCAAAGCAGCATCTGTAATTTTGCATGGTCAATGGCTCGACCAGGAAAGAGAACTTTTAAGGTCCTGCCATCTCACATTTTAGCAAGTTAAGGATTTTCCAAGAGTTTAGCTTTGAAGTGTATTTATTTGTAATTTTCTGCCTATGTAGTAAAGATTTGGGATCTGAAACAGCTTTAAGATTCACAGCTCACAAAACATTATGAGCTAGATAGTCCTTTATCATTTATACATTATGGAAAATTAAATTTATAGAAATAATGTTCAGAAATAACAATCTTCTGTCAGTTATTCCTCTGTTAAATATACTGTGTGGTTACATTTCTCTTGTGACCAGCAGCCCCTTGTCTAGGTATGTCTTCCCCTGGCAGACTTCAGAAGCACTGTGTTAAGCTGAGGACAGCCTTCTTAAAGACAGAAAAGTCTTCCCTTTGCAGGAGCAACTGGGCAGTTAAACTCTTGATTTGGAGAGTGCTGTTTGGTCTTGCAAGTAGTGTGTTTTGCCAGACTTTGCACGAGTGAGTCCTTAGGGGTAAAGTCTACCCATTGGACAGAGCTCTGTGCTGTCTCTCTGAATCCTGCAAGAGGGAGGACCTGCCACTCCTGAGCATAATATTGCCAAGAAGAAAAAAAAATGTTAGCAAGTAAGACTAAAGTCCTCATTTTTCTACTCTTGCTTCAGTTCCCCCACAACTACTGACTCTCGTTGATGATAGCTTTTATTGCTGACTTCTAAACAGTGTATTCCAACTAACTATCTTTATAAAACTCTGAAACCTCCATGGGGGAATAGTCTCCTTCTCCACTATCATTTTTAATATCACAATGCACACTTCCGTATGTGAAGAATGAAATTTTAGACACACAAGTGTATGTGCTAATGCTACTGTAGTCCATTGTGGGTGTGATACGATGACTAATATACTATTGTGCAATAAAATGATACTCTCAAAAGCATTTTAATTCATCTTTGAGATCATGATGTTTTTTCTGACTTGTCTAGCTCACACTTATCAGGGATTTGTTTAAGACATGACACTGCCTTTTGGTTTTAGTCTTATGAGGACACTTGCAATTCCGAGAAGAATCAAGAAATTTTGATCTCAAAAAACCCAATCAAGCTTCCATATATTTTTAGAAAAATTTATTTTCCAAAAGAATTATCAAAGTCAAATACAAACTGTAATTTTCATGTGAGGAGGACTGTTTCTGTGGCTATCCTTTGGGCAAAAGATCTTCCACTTAATTCTCTTTTTGATGCAGACTCAAATCTTTCATTTTCAAGTAGTGTGTTACCCTATACTGTAGCAGGGGTAGTCAGTTGTTTTTTGTCAAGGTCCAAAATTCTTGGTCAAGGTATAGTCAAGGTCCAGACTCAAGAAAATAATAATGGTAATAAGTAAATAAAAAGAGTTTGGGGTCAGTTCAAAAGTGTGTGGTGGTCCAGATTTAGCCAGTGGTCCACCTATTGACTACTCCTGCCGTACAAGTTAAACAATATAAGCTTAACGTGTTTTTAAGTTATGACTGTTTATATATGTGAACAGAGGGAAAATGCAGAGAAAAAGATAAATCTTTCATATTTGTAGTTGGTCACTTTAGGTTACTGTGATTGCTAGGTGTCAGATTGTGATAGATTCCTTGTAAAAACTGAGTTCAGGGCCCTAAGAGTACAAGTATCAAGAAACTATCATCTTAAGTTTAAAAAATTGTATACTTTTTTTTCTGTGGGGGGAGGGTTGATACGACTAAGACACTGATTTTGATGCTGAATGGACCCACATAGTTGTAAACAGATGATTTTTTTAAGCTAAAGAATCATGCTAGCCCTTTCTAGGCATGTGTGCGATAGAAGTTCATTTGTCTCAGATGGCTGTCAGAATTTCCCAGCTAGCTATTAATGCACTTTCCAAGCAGCACTAATAAATCAGAGTTTGCAGTTTAGATCTTGGTCATCCTTTTTCTTTGAAATTAGACTTGTTCATTCATAACTATTCTCTTCATTTACTCACTGTTTTTAAATTGCATACATGTTTGATGTTAAAGCATGTAAAAGCTGTCTTAAATTGTGTTGAGTAGGCCCTAGGACTTAGCATCACACACCCAGTTTTCATATGGGTTGTAGGGCTGTACCCATAAGAGCCCCTAATTCAGAAAACTAATGGTTTCTAATAGGATGAGAAGTATTTAGACTGCTGCTTTGTCCTTCATCCTGTTACTATGCCTACATATTGCAGCATATAGTGGAACTGATTCTGTGGGTGTAAGGTTTATAACTTGCCCAAATTTGAGCAGATTTTCATAGAAATGGCAAAACACGCATTCCTTTGCCAAAGGCCCCCTCTGCAAAATTTCAAGTCCCTTCTTCTTTATGTAGGGCTCACTGGAGCTCCAAAGAAAAACTGGTCCAAATTTTTAGCGTGTGTAGCAATATAATTTTCCCTAACTTAGTTCTTGGAAATGACTGAACTGTTGTGGCTAAACTTTTCAGCCCAACCGTTAGTTTTGTCAAAATTATAAGCAAAACACAATAGTCCGTTCTAGCCTTGAAATCTGTGAAACTGAACTGAAAACGGAGTCTTACAATGGGAAGTGTCAGGCACCCTTAATCGGCAAAGTGTTATCAGCCCCATCTCTAATTCTGAGCTCCATTTTTCCCGTAGATTCAGTATCTAGATTTTCCCAAGGTAAGTGATGTTAGCCTTTGCATATAAACAGCCTTACTGCTGAAGTAAGCACTGCAGTATACTGGGTTTTAGTGCTTGCTAATACATGGGGAGTTCTAAGTGGAGGACAGAATTCCTGCCACAGTCACATACAGTCTGAGGTGCTGAGCACCTAGTTCTTGTTGACTGGGAGTTGTATGTGCGGATGCGTCTCTTTAACAAACCTTGGGTGTGTGGCCACGGAAGTGGAAATCCTCCACGGAATAGGTAGATTTTTAACAATATTTTAGTAGAAAAGAGAGGTGTTAGAGTATGCTAATCAGGGTGTTCTTCCAGGCTCAGGGCCTCGTGTTGGTGTGTGGTTACTCATGACATGAACCCATGAGGGGGAAGCATATGCAAAGGTCCAAAGGCATGAAAGGGCAAAAGAGACCAAAGGAGCCGTGAGGCACGGGTGGATGGGGATGAGAGAACCCCTGTGTGAAACCATGTTTTAGAAAAAATTGTGAATGCAAAAATTATTCAAGAGAAATAAATGTAAGAACCTCACCTCTAAGCTGTGTGTTGTTACGATTGGATTTAGAGCGTCCTTAGAACATAGGAACATACTGGGTCAGACCAAAGGTCTGTCTAGCCCAGTATCCTGTCTTTCAGCACTGGCCAATGCCAGGTGCCCCAGGGGGAATGAACAGAACAGGTAATCATCAAGTGATCCATTCCCTGTTGCCCATTCCCAGCTTCTGGCAAACAGAGGCTAGGAACACCATCCCTGCCCATCCTGGCTAATAGCCATTGATGGAACCATCCTTCATGAATTTAGCTAGTTCTTTTTTGAACCCTATTATAGTCTTGGCCTTCACAACATCCTCTGGCAATATTTAATGCTTGTTAATCAGTATTCTAATTAACTTTGTCTAGCTTTCTTTTTGGAGAAGTTGCTGCACAAAAATTATAGGACTCACCTCTGTAAAACAGTAGACAAAGGAACAATTAATACTTAATTTAATTGACAATAAGCCAGTCATCTTGCACAATGACTAAACAGTTTGTGTATGTGTCATAATACTGTTTTGATGAACTGCAAATAGTATTGTTCTAAATAGCAACTGAAAATACTGTCTAAAATTAGGCACTTGTTTAAACAGCAGATATTGGCATAAAGCCATGCAATTTTTTGTTTGAAATGCCCTTCAGTTCGTTGTTTGTTTTATGCTTGTTTATCCATCTATTTATTTTTCTTCCCACCTCCAAAATGGACTTGCAAACACTATGCAGTCTGTGCTGTTTGTTGCACCTGTTAATATAAAAGCTTTTAATAAGGTTGGTTATTGTAGTAACCATTGTATTTCAGTGCTCTTGCACACCACTTTGTGTGTGTGTAAAGCACATGTATGGAGAGAAATGATTATTTTGGCATCTGTTGTGTTACGGAGAAGCAGTGATTTTTTTAAAAAAATAAATGACAATGTTTTAAAGAGACATGATTCAAACAAGTTATGTTATGGACACTCTTTGTTTGAAAACGTGCCTAATTTTTTTTCTAATCTATTTGAATGCCTGAGATCCTGTGTAATTTTTTTCATATCTCCATTTTCAGTATCTCAATCTTCTCTTGTTGAATGTTCCTTAAATACATTTTGCCTCAAGAAAGTTTAATATATGTGTGTAGTGACTGTTCAAGAGAAGGGGATGTACATATTAATTTCAATTCACATTTATAAAGACTAAATATCCTAGTCTTGAGAGATGGTTATTTTCATTTTAGCAGCAGTCCAGATATCTATATAGAGAGAAAATAGTAGAAATGAGATTTGGCCATTTCCCGTTAAGGAAGTTACTAAATTATTTAACTTTTTTTTCCTTATAAATTACAAAGTCAGTCAGTTGCATTTCAGGATTGTTATGTTAAGCACTGCTGCAAACATAAAAATGTTGAACTCTTCAATACAGTTTTACAGTTTTTCATAGCAAAGCAGTTCAAAGACTTAGTCACAAGGTTTTAATTTGGAATGAATAGGAATAAGCTGCATTTAAATCATATTTGGTAACTTGCTTTTGAGTTTCTCAAGGACCGTGGGCCTAGTTAGCAGTCTTGGCAGCATCCAATGTTGCATCTCAAAGCTGCCAAGCTCCAATTTTGTTCTCCATTTTGGAAAAGCAAACCCTGTAAACCCAATGAAATGCCTCAGATGCTAGGGAGAATGTGTGTGCTGGATGAAAACTATTTGTCAAGTAGAAAAACTAACACAAACAGAGTGTGTTTCATAGATATTTGTTCTGCTAAGGATCATGAAGTTCACCTGGCTTTAAGCATTTTACGGAGTTGTGAAATCTACAGCCCAGAGTACAATTGCACTTAACTGATTTTCTGCGAATATAAAAGCTGAATAAATGTTCTTCTGTGTTTGTCTTCTTTCTAGTATTGGAGAAAATAAACCGATCAGCTGCTTTTGCTGGAAATGGAAATACCAGCTAGTGCTCGACAAGGAGCCTTTCTTCAGCCATCTGTGGACTTTTCAAGACAGCACCTGAAGGCGAGAACTGCTCATTTGATAGCACAGAGTGCCTGGAATATAGGGTCTAGGTCTCTGAGTTACCACTATTATAAGGTTAAAAATGACAATTATTTAGAAAACATGTATTTATTTCCCACTGTGGGCCTAGATGTTCCTGCATATATTTCTTGTAAGAGATTTAAACCATGTAGGTAAAATAGGCAACGTCAGAGATGACCGGAAGAAGCTGCAGAAGAGAGATCCAGCACTTGCTAGTGAATTTATTTTTGTGTCTTGGTTACTATATTTTGGGACCTAGAAACTGAAGTCCATTACTGTACTTAACTTGGACGTTGATGCATGCAGTGCGCAGCCTACAGTGATATAAATTGTGATTTCTCATTAGCCTAAGAAACAGGATAATTGAACACACACACGCACTCACACACACAAACCAGTTTTCACCTGGAATTAAAGTTCTCAATGGATTCATCTGACCGTTTGCCAATTGGACAATCATTCTTCCTTGCTTACAAAAGATCTTTTTAATGGCTGATAAACTAGCCAAATAAAGGCACAGAATTAGAAGAAATCACTGTGGGTCTGTCTATGCAGCGAGCCTGCCAGCCCAGGTCGATAGACTCATGCTAGTGTGGCTTATGCTAGCACTTTACAAATAGCTATGTAGACATCTACACCGCAACTTTGAAGTTGTGACTTCCGCAGGAGCTTAGGCTCCATAGCCTAGGGAGAGAGTGGTAGGCTTCCAACCCCAAGCCGCACTTTTGAAGCACTGTCTACACAGCTGTTTTTTAAAAGGTTGACAGATTCATGCTAGCTAACAGACTAGCCAGCCAGAAGGCACCCCAATAGGTTTAGTAGAAGTTCATAGTAAAGTTTCACTTTACCTATGAACATCAATGTACAGTGATCATATATATTTTCCTTGACTCTAATAAATGCTTCCTCGATGCAGTTTTGAGATGTCTCATTTAAGCTTTTGAATTTGTCCTTTACTGTACAGACCTGACATCCTAAAGGATCGTGTGTGGTGCTCCTGGTTTAATGCCAGTACAGAAATGCTGTAAAAATAAGGCTACAAGAAAATGATTGAGTCACACATCAGGATTTATGCTGAATCTGTTTGAATGATCAAGTATAATTAGCTTTTTATATGCATCTAAACCTTTTCAAAGGACATGTATGGTTTTTCTTGTTTGTTTTGTTTTTTTATAAAAATGTTTTAAACAAGGAAGGTAGGCGTAGGGGGGAAAGCCAGCTGGACTTCCACTTACAAAAATGAAAAATATCAGCTGGTTTGAATCTCATGAATATCAATCGTAGGTAATCTGGCTTGAGACTGATTTCTGCTGGCTTACATCCAGACAAGAGGCCTTGCTACAAGAAAGTTCATTAGGGATAAAATGCATCTATAACCTACCTCCATCAGATGGTCTTTAGAGTCAACACAGCTAGACTCCTCAGCCGCCTTTGCTGCCCTAGCATCTATGTAGCCCTGGCCACTAAGGATGTGTCTACACTGCAATTAAAAATCTGCAGCGTGCCCATGCCAGCTGACTTGGGCTCACGGGGCTGTTTAATTGCAGTGTAGGAGCACGTGCTCTAAACCAACGGGAGGATCCCAGAGCTTGGGCTGCAGCCCAGGCCCAAACATCTACACCACAGTTAAACAACCCCTTTACCCTTGCCCAAGTCAGCTGGCCCATGCCTGCTGTGAGTTTTTAATTGCAGTTTAGACGTACCCTAAGTAAAGCTACCCTCACTTTGCAGAACTTACTTCTCCAGGAGAGAAAGGGCAATACTGCGTTCTCTCCCAGAAATTCTCCAGTAGAACATGGAGCCACGCTGTCAGAGGGAAGAGTAATTAATATCTCCCTATCTGCTTTGGTGAATCTGACTCCTTATCCCCTCACTGCCCCCTCCAGAGACCCCTGCTCCTAACCACCACCATCACCACCACCACCCTGGGACGCTATACCCTATCTAAACCCTCTGCTCCTTTTCCCCTGTGTATTCTCTCTTCTCATGCCCCCTTCCCTCCCCCCCCCCCCCCCCCCCCCCCCACCGCATTATTCTCTGTGTAGGTCTACAGTGCTTTGCCCATCATCCTCAGATGTTTGGTATAGTTCTGAGAATATAGGGACTCCTGAGATTTCTGATTTTATTAGAAATTTTCTATAAAAAAATGCGCACATTGAGCATTTACCCTACTTACTCATGCAGATTTTGTTAATTAGAAAAGTTGCCAATAGCCTAATTAGTATTAAACTATATATGGAGACCCTTTATATTAACTTCCATTTTATGAATGGCAGAGAGTTAAATGAGTGATAGATGTTAGAAAGCATTAAAGCTCGGTGAATTTATTTTTTGGGTGAAGAGTTTATTTGCTGAAAAATGCAGTTTCAGGCGACCCACAACTGTGTGTGTATCTCAAAACTATTTGGCAAATTCCTGTGACATATATATATATGTATGTGCCATTCACAAGATAGAGGTATGAGGGAGGAGGAATTTGTGATGGTCTCATAACTTTTAGCTAGGTGGTTAGGGTACACATCTGGTATGAGGAGACCCAGGTTCAGTCACCCCCCCTGTCTGATGTGGAGAAGGGATCGGAATTTGGGTCTCCCACATACAGGAGAGCACCTTAGCCCCAGGGCTAGAGGCTATTTGGGAGTTGATCTCTCCCAGTCTCTCCAGTTGCTTTTCCACTTTTTATAAAATAGTGACTGGAGCAGGAATTTAAACTTGCAATTTCAATGTCTATGAATTGACACTATGAATGACAGTAGTTATGGGGCCAGGGAACGAGTGAGACTGACTCTATAGCCTACTAGTTAAGGTGCTCATCACCACTTCTGTCTGTAATCCACACACTTCCAGGGTGTGGTGATCTGTCCTAAGTAGTGGCACTGAGACCACTTAGAGTTAAATGAGTCTGCTCTACAGCCTTAGCTAACTGCCAGTTGGTTTTTAGCTCACGTGGTAGAGCAGGGGTGGGAAAACTACGGCCCAGGGGCCCTTCTTGCCTGGCCCCTGAGCTCCTGGCCTGGGAGGCAAGCCACTGACCCCTCCCCTGCTGTTCCCCCTCCTGCACAGCCTCGCCTCGCTGCCGGTGCGATGCTCTGGGCAGCAGTGCTGTGAGCTCCTGGGGCAGCACAGCTACAGATCGCGGTCTGACCCGATGCTCTGAGCTGCACGGTGGCATGGCTGGCTTCAGCCCCCAGCGCGGCTGTAGCACCACCAGCCACTGGCGCTCCAGGCAGCGTAATAAGGGGGCAGAGAGTGAGGGAGTTGGATTAAGAGCAGGAGAAGTTTGGGGGGTGATGGTCGGGGGCAGGGGTGTGGATAGGGATCGGGGCAATCAGAGGGCATGAAACAAGGGGGTTGAATGGGGGTGGGGTCTCAGGGGAAGTCAGGAAGGAGGGGGGATTGGGTGGGGTGCGGGGGCAATCAGTAGCGGAGGTTCTGGGGGCGGTCAGGGGACGGAGCAGCGGGATGTGGATGGGGAAGGAGTCCCGGAGGGGGCGGGTCAGGGGAATGTGGGTGGGGCAGGAGTCCAGGGCGGGCGAGTCAGGGGGCGAGAAGCAGGCGGGGCATGGGAGCTGACTCTCCATACAATTTCCAAAACCCGTATCCCTACGTAAAAGGATAAATAGATACAAATCAGATATTAGGAATGGCAGTATACAAAAACCTGTAGGAGAACAACACTTCAGTCTCCCTGGACACACAATAACAGATTTAAAGGTAACCATCCTGCAGCAAAAAATTTCGACCAGACTTCAAAGAGAAACTGCTGAGGTACAGTTCATTTGCAAATTTGACACTGTCAACTCAGGATTAAACAGAATATGAATGGTTAGCTAACTACAAAAGCAGTTTCTCCTCTCTGTGTTCAAACCTCCAGATCAGCTGCTAGAAGAGGACCTCATTCTCCCTGATTAGAGATAACAAGGTGGTTCAGCCTGATTGAATTAGCCTTGTTATCTCTAACCTGGTTCTTGCCTACTTATTTATACCTGCCTCTGCATACTTCCACTGCATGCATCCGACGAAGTGGGTATTAGCGCACAAAAGCTTATGCTTCAATACTTTTGTTAGTCTTTAAGGTGCCACAGGACTCTGTCGCTTCTGCAGATCCAGACTAACACGGCTACCTCTCTCATTCCTGCCTGTATGAAGTCACCTGCAGGATTGGGGCCTTTTTTTTTCTACAGTGTACTGTTTCTCAATGTTGGAGTTAGTTAAAAGGACAGTGGCGGTCAGCTTTGGCCTGAAATGTAGCCTTTTGAAAATCAAACTTTTATAAATCCATGACTAATAGAATGTTTTCTTAAAAATCCAATGAAAATCTTAATTAAAACAAACCAAAAAAAGCTGTTCTCCTTTGCAGCCCAAATATGGTAGCTTTGTGCTTGACAGAAGGTGAAATTGTCTTCAAACTGTGCAGTCTGATTTAACAGCCCATGAAGAGAACAATGAAAAACAAAGTATAAATAGTATAAAATAAACTTTGTTTTTAACATTCCTGCTGTTTTCTAGTAACCTAAAGTATTGAGTAAGGATATGGGTAAGGATGTTTATTTTCATGAGGTTTTTTATGTATTGTCCCTGTAAACCGCTACAGAAAAAAAATTGTCATGCGGACAGTGGATTTGCCATAGTTTGTTTCCCTAGCACTGACATTTTACACAATGAGCAATATAATAAATATTTAGCACCACCATCCGCCTCCACATTCACTTCAATCCCTTTCTGATTTGCCCTGATCCTACCATTGTTTCGTCCTGGGTGAAGGAAAGAGTAAATCATCCACTAGATTTTTCTCTCCTGGCTATATACCGTTATTGGTTCTTTTCAGCTGCACATGCTTCAGAAGTGCACAAAGCCCTCCAGGGTTTTTTCCTTAGAGGAGGCAATAATTGCAAAAGTTTTTCTTCCTGTTGCAAGGTTAAAGTCCCATTGTGAACTAATATGAGGCTTTTGTTTCTCTTCCTATTGCAAGATTAAATCCCAGTGTGAAATATTATGAGGGTTTATATAAAAGAATAAATCCTTTTAGCTCCTGTTCCATAGGCGGTTACCTGCCACAGCATTTTGTTTCTGTAGTCTGAAGAGAAAGCAAGCTGGAGAGACTTTGGAGTGGGGAGGGGAGAGAATCTAAGCACACATTCAGAGAATCCTACAAAGTAAAGCTGTTATTAAATGACTCTCTTTTTGTTGGTAGCCCAGGCGTTACTCCTAAGACCCAGTGTCATCAGTGGATGGTAAAATATAGTGGTTATTACAAGGCATCCAGAGCTTGTACAGTTAAGGATTCTTAAGGGACCCATTGAAAGCATAAAATTGCAGGTGGATTGTGTGCAAATAGGTCTTTGAAACTGTTATGTTGAAGTGGGGGGTTTTTTGTAACAGTGAAGAAGCTTTTATTACTATGTTGGGGCTCTTCTGTCCTTCCAGGGAGCTGTGATTTAGAAAGGACCCTGCCCAGCGAAAACAGGGACATCTTGGGAAGGAAAGTGCTCAACCACATCCATTTCAGGAACATCACAGAGTGAAATAGTTTGCCACAGCATAGAGCATTCCAACTGCCCCTTTCCTGAGCCATCATTACTTGGCATAAAGTGGGACTTTGGGTGAGATTTGAAGGACGAGGAGAGTGTTCTGTGCTTAAATGACAACAGTGAAGAAAAGCCAAGACTCTTGGGAGGAAGGATTCTCCACTGGTTCAAGCATGTAGGAGATCTGGGTTCAAGTCCCTGTTCTGCCTGTATGACCTTGGGTGAGTCACATGGGCTCTGCCTCAATTCCTGAGTTGTAAAGTGAGGAATAGTTTCTTGGTCTCACAGCAGGGGTTAGGATAAATACATGGTAGATTATGAGATGCTGCAGCCATTGAAAGGGGAAGTATAAGAAATATCCTAGAAACTTAGATATACCATAGAGATGAATTAACTGCTTCAACTGTCCTTGATCCTGACGCATCTCTTCTATATCTCTGTTTCACATGGTATCCCTCATTGTTTGCAGGCTTAACAACCCACTTAAGAGACAGAAAATTGTCATAATTTTAAAGTGAAAGTCGTCGTCTTTGGCATGTTTACAAAAACCACTGCTTTTTAGCCAGGAAAATGAGAGGTAATTGGACAAGTTTTCAGCTCTCCTTACCCTTGGAAAAAATAAAGTGAAGCTGTCGTGGTTCACAATCCAATTAATTTTAAACTTCAGATGGAGCTGCATGCTCCAATAAGGGGGAGGTTCCCCTTGTATAACCTGTTGTTTTGTCCCTTGTGTAACCCGTTAGATTATTTTTTCAGTAAATACTTGAACTTTTCCCTATTTGTCTGCCCTAGTTCACTCCCGTTAGAAGACCTTTCCTCTGTGAGATCCTTTGTGATGGAAATGCTCATAAGACACTCGGAATGATATAACTGATTTCGGCTTGTTTGATTTTTTTGATGAACGTCCAATACTTCTGCTGGGCAGCTTGTAGCCTGGCACTTATCCTGCTCTAGTTTAGGCTTTTTTAAAAAAATCCCTACTGAGATTGTTGTATTGATAACTGTTTCACTCCTGCCGTGTCAATTTCTGACCATGCGCCGACTGACTTGAATAATAACCTGTGGTGGGTCAGAAAATTTAAGGGAGAAACCACTTGCTGCTGTGGATTATCTGATTCATTCAAAACCTTGGGGTGCGGCTGCTAAAAGATTCTTTTAAGGAGTGATCCATCTGAAGTCCTTGTCCAGATTCCGCCAGCATTACACTGGAAGTTCATTCAATATTTTTCCTAAGAAAAATACATCAACAGTACAAGACCTTGAAAGAGAGCGAGCTCTTTACAATTGGAACACACATACTGGAGAGTTCAAAATACTATTAGAATTGGCTAACATAAGAGATTCTCTCATTGAGATCCAAAATAGGGGAGGGTGTTTGAGGTTTCTGAGCAGCTATTTCTCAGATCAGGTTTACACAATATTGTGCTTATCTTACTAGCACTTTACCTATTTTAGCCACTCTTCTTGTTAATGAGAAAATTCAGCCAATATGTCCTTGTGTAAACAAGCCCCAAATCCTATTTCAAGAGTCTAGTTTCATTAACTGCTCTTCTAGCAGTTAATACATAAGGCTTAGGTAAGTGGCATGGTCTGGTGGATAGACCAGAGAGCATTAGACTGGGAGACAGAAGAGCTGGGTTATACTCCTGGCTCTGCCAGTAATCAGCTGTATGACCTTGATCAAGTCATTTCAAATTATTGTGCCTGTGTCTTGTCTGTTTAGCTTGTAACCTGTTCAGGGCAGGAATTGTCTCACTGTGTTTTGTAGCATAGCCTAATGCAAGGGGGTCTTAATCTCAGCTAGAACCTCCAGGCATTGTGTAATACACATAACACTCGAATTCCTCTTTTCAAACTCAGTTTTGATTTATGACTTAAAGCCTAAAATTAACCTCAGAGATCAAGTTTGACAGGTACTAATGAAAAGCTACTCATTTTCGAAGTCTTACTCCATCCCAAATCCACTGTGTCTGTTCTGTTCTTGCCACCTTCTCCTGCTCTCTGGGAGCCCTCTCTCAAGAAGACTACTGAAGAAGGAAGTAGAATGAGAGTGTCATCTGTCTTTGCTAGTCATTGCTCATACTCCAGCTGTACCAGGATGAAAGATACAATAAAGTGCACAGGATAAAGCTTAACAAAAATACAACAGAATGAGGAACTATCAGTTACATAATCCAAGTATCCAAACAGCTGCCAAACACATTGTTATGTCTTTGAGCAGGCTTAATGTTTCTCTGTTTGTATATTGCCTAGTCTAAAGGGACTAGGGGACGAGACAGCAAGTGTGAAAAGTAATAGCAGCCTATATAAGAAAATGATGCAAAAATTGGGACTGTCCCTATAAAATTGGGACATCTGGTCACCCTAAATGGGACCCACAGCTTGATACAAATTAAAATAAATGCTGTAGCAGGTAAGTCCTTTCTTCAGTGGGGATGTGCAGGTAGAGTTATCTTGGTGATATGTACTGTCCCTAACTTTGTACTGTATGGATTATAAATGGACTTGTAGATGAATAATTCAGAAGTATGAAATGCCAGGAGTGAATTCGCTTATGGACAGCAAGCTCCAAAGTAGTAAGAAAACCAACACATTTAAGACGTGACTGTATAACCCTATGGAAATTTGTACACCCAGATGCATTCTTACATCTCCATTAATTTGTGTCCTATTGAATGGGTTCCTTTAGCACAGGTTTCTTTCCCGTTTTTGATACTGCACAAGCATAAGTTAAATCACTGGCCATTTGCCTATTTATACTCCTTTATAGCAGACTATTAATTTGATCTTTTCTGTCCATTGGTCCATACTGTATACTTTTGGGGGTTTCCCATGCTGTATCCATGGGATTGAATTGATTAAATTTCTGGGCCCTCTAATATTTTTGGAGCCAGCAAAAAGCCTGGGGTAGGTAGTAGTGGTTGCTGATTTTCCCAATGCTTGGTGACATCAGCATGTTTACTTTGAGACATATTCACATAAGGTCTTATCCAAAGCCCATTGCAGCCACTGGACAGACTCCCATTGAGTTTGCTGGGCTTTGGATGAAGCCTACAGTGGGGTTAAGTATTAGAAGTTGCACCTTACTTTGACACAAATGCAGGGAGCACATTAAGCCAGGAGCTTTGTCATCTGAGCCTTGTACCCCTTGGCTTTCTATGTGAGGTGAGATGGTCAGATATTTAAAGGTGGCAGTCAACGGATTGGTCCACTCCAATATTTGCTGCTGAAATGGATGGGACCTTTTAACAGTGATCTGCCCATCTTGTCTGAGCAGGCAGGCGGAGGTCAACAGCACCATTTCCCCCGCCCTTCTGCAAGGATAGGATACATTAATGGCAACAAGCCCGTCTGGGCATCCCCATCATCTTCTAGCTGTAAACATCTGCAAATCTAACTCATTATCCTCCTCCAAAACCCACATCAAAACTGTCCTTTGCCCTGAGGCCTACAAAAAACTTGGCAACCGTTAGGCTGCTGGTGTGTTGTGAACATGGGTAGTCATACTGACCAATATTGTCTCATCTTTTCCTTGTGCTCCCCTATATCGGTTCACTGTTGTCTTATTCTTAGATTGTAAGTTGTTTGTGGGGGGCACCATCTTTCCTGTTGTTGCTTTGTGTTTGTACAGCACCTAAACCGATGGTTTCCTGGTTCATTACTAGGGCTTCTAAGTGCTGTGATAATACAAGTGATGTTTCCAGCTGAGAATACTGCAAGAAATGTGGTTTGCACAAACCTGATTTCTACGCTAGAGGTTCAGAGCAGCAGCTGAACTTTAGGGTACTACCTGTATCAAAGTGTTAGTACTGCAACCCTAACATCTAACTCATCCCAATCCCATTTTACAGCCTAGGCAGGATAAGACAAGTGGATGAGAGGCCGCTCAAGAACTCCAGGAACTGTACTAAGCATTGGGCCAGAATTCATAAGATTGTAACCAGGGGGACAGCACATATGTTCAATTTCCATCTTCACTGTGTCTGTTTCAATGCAAGACAAGAGGAGTGGTGTCCATCCACCACCCACCTCCTCCACTCAAAAATACACTATGAAAGCAAACTGCTGTGACTGGAACTACGTGTATAGACAACTGGCACAATCCTGAAGGCAACCAGCACTTTGTATAGAGGAGAAAACACTGAATGCTCACTCCTATGTCTATGTATGTCTGTGAATAAAGTGTCTGGTGGTTAGTCCTTGTGCTGTCTATGAATGTGTCCTCTCTGCTGCTACTTGTGTTAATTTGGGAGGGTTCTTTCCTTGTATGCCATGTAGTTTGAGTCAATCAACTGCTGTGTGTGGTGAGCTCGGCATGTCATTCATGATAAAAACCAGCAGTCCAGGGAGCTGGAAGGGAAGACATGGAGCTGCAAATGGAAGTCCAAGGCTTGGAGGAATACAGAGAAACTCAGTTTGGGTGCTGAAAATCAGCTTGGAGTGTTTGTGTTTTACAGCATCACTGGAAACAAAAATTATGCAGTCTACATGGTGCAGCTGAGCCAGAATAAAATCTATCTCCCTGTGAACGTGCTGTGGCTCTACACTAATCTCCAATGTAAACAGTAGAGCTGAGGCAGTGTTCCATCAAACATTCTACAGTAGAAAAAGCCTTTAAAAATAGTCACCAAAAAAGATTCATTCTTTGGAAATTTTCAGATATTTTGTCCATTTTGCCATTGGAAAAGAGATGGGAGAAAAAGGGCAAAAAATGAGGGGGGGGTGGGTATTTTTTTTTTCTTTTTTGGGTGGAGGGGTTAAAACAGAGCGGGGGGAAGCAATGGAAAGTTTTTTTGAACATTTCTGCAGAAAACAATTGGCCTTTTTAAACTAACTCTACTAACAAGGCCTTTACAATGTGAATATAATGTGTAGGCACTGTAAGGCCCCTTTTATGGCCAAAGCCATGTGAAAGGGTCTTGGATCAAACAAGGATCAGGAAAGGAAAGAAATGAATTGAGAGATTTGGTGAGTAAGAAGGTACCACTTTTGTGTAGTTGCTCATGAGTAGTGCTCTATTTTAGGACTAAGCTGTTTTGTGAAAGGATTACTTTTGACGTAACTTAGCAAATTTCATATTGAAAACTAATCAAGCACAAGTGGAACTTTAATGTGACTGGAGGCTGCATGCAGCAACAGAGTAGGTACATTTGAAAAAAATGAATGGCTTATGTTTCTAATAGAATTAGGTGGGAATTAAGGATTCTCTCTCCTTCCTACCACATCCCTGCCAAGGTATAGGTTAAAGGGAGAGGTTGACTCTTATGGGATATAGGCATCTCTTGTTCTGAGGACAGAATCAGAAGCTGTCCTAAAACCTGGACTATATGCCAAAGCAGTGGGTCATCATAACTTTTCCTTGGTGTTTGTTTAAGAAAAGGCAACACTGTGGCACATTTCTGAAATGATAAAGGGAAAATAACATGACAAAGGGTTTACTTTGCACCAAAGAGAGACAAATCTCTAAAAGAGATTGTAACTAAGGACACTGAATATTTGAAGATCATACTTTTTTGTATTTACTATCACTAATAAAATGGATCACAAACAAGTGGTAACTGTGAATCTAAATAAAAGAGGCTTGCCCAGTTTTTTTCTATTCTACACCAGTGTAAGAGACTTTCTTATTTTGGCTTCAGAGTAGTAGGTTCAAACAGAGAAAAAAACCAAAGTGGAAGTGACAGGTTTTTGTGCAAATAATCTGTCTGGGGTTGGGATGTTGAGAAATCAGATGGCTTGGGAATTAATTGAAGTCTAGACAAGAAACTTCCCTCTTGAAGGTCATAGCAACGGAAGCAGCCATTGAGCTGGGTTCAGTGGGACAAGATGATTAAATACATCCAATTTTATATTGGAGTTATTTAAAGCTGAGTGTGCCTTTTAAGGGTCTGGAGTGAGGTAGCAGAGAGAGAAATTCTTGGTTACTGAGCCACTGATGCCCTGAGCTCTGTTTTGGGGAGATTCCCTTCTGCAATGAGCAGGATGGAGAGAAGATGGCTTGCAGAAGAATGCTAAATGAAGATGGAGGGGCCCTTAAAGGAAGAGAACCATGATAACTGGATGAGAGGGGTGATCCTCCTTCTGCCATTAAGACATGAGATGGAACAAGCCAGCAGGCCTTCCGCAAAACGACATGGATAGGAAGCCAAGTTCTACTTTGTGAGTGATGAACTAAGGCTTCTTAAGGCAGAAGTTTTCAAACTGGTCCATGAGCTCCATTCCGATGGTCCGTGAATAGTTCCCTCTAAGGTCTGTGCCTGGGAAGCGGCACACAAGAGAATGAAAGGCCGCCTACCTAATTAATGGAACCACACAGACGTGGCTCCACTAATTAGGTGCCAGGACCCTGGAGAAGATATACATGCAAGATAGGTGATGGCCTTGGGGGTAATAGAGGGTAGGTGGGAGGAGGCAGTGGGGTGAGAAGATGGTGGCAGTGTTTGGGATGTGCAGGGCTTCAGCCGCCAGAAAAAGTGGCGATTTTTTCCCTAGCTCCAGAGCTGTGGCTGCCAGGGAGAGATGGCCCTTCTTCCCAGCATCAGCTCTGTGGCAGGGGAGAGACCCCCTCCTTCCCAGCCTCATCAATGATCATCAAGTGATCCAGTCCCCATCACCCATTCCCAGCTTCTGCCAAACAGACTAGGGACACCATCTCTGCCCATCCTGGTAAATAGCCATTGATGGGCCTATCCTCCATGAATTTATCTAGTTCTATTTTGAACCCTGTTGTAGTTTTGTCCAACACAACATCCTCTGGCAAGGAGTTCCACAGACTGTGTTGTGTGAAATAATACTTCCTTTTGTTTGTTTTAAATCTGCTGCTTATTTCATTTGGTGACCTGTAGTTCTTGTGTTATGAAGAGGAGTAAATATCACTTCCTTATTTACTTTCTTCACACCAGTCATGATTTTATAGACCTCCATCATATCCCCCCATAGTCATCTCTTTCCAAGCTGAAAATTACCAGTCTTGTTCATCTCTCCTCATATGGAAGCTGTTCCATACCCCTAATCATTTTTTGTTGCCCTTTTCTGAGCCTTTTCTAATTCCAATATACCTTTTTTGAGATGGGGTGACCACATATGCACACAGTATTCAAGGTGTGGGTGTACCATGGATTTATATAAAGACAATATGATATTTTTCTGTCTTATTATCTATCCCTTTCTTAATGATTCCCAATATTCTGTTTGCATTTTTGGCTTCCACTTCACATTGAGTAGGTGTTCTCAGAGAACTATCTACAAGGATTCCAAGATCTTTCTTGAGTGGTAAAAGTTCATTTAGATCCTACCATTTTATAAATATAGTTGGAATTATGTTTTCAAAAGTGCAATACTTTGCATTTATCAACATTTAATGTTATCTAGCATTTTATTTCACAGACACCCAGTTCTGTGAGATCCCTTTGTAACTCTTTGCAGTCTACTTTGGACTTAACTATCTTGAGAAATTTTGTATCATCTTCAAATTATGCTCCCCTACTGATTACCCTTTTCTAGATCCTTTATGAATATGTTGAATAGGACTGGTCCCAGTACAGACCACTGGGGGGCACCATTATTTACCTCTCTCCTTTTATTCCTTTGTTTCCTATCTTTTAATCAGTTATCGATCCGTGAGAGGATCTTCCCTCTTATCCTGTGACTTCTTACTTTGCTTAAGAACCTTTGGTGATGGACCTTGTCAAAGGCTCTCTAAAAATCTAAAAATAAAGTACACTATATCCACTGGATCCCCCTTGTCCACATGCTTTTTGTTTCCCTAAAATAATTCTAGTAAATTGATGAGGCATGATTTCCCTTTATAAAAACCACATTGACTCTTCCCCAACAAACATTGGATTTAATATTGTTTGATGACTTCGGAAAATTTCTTGCTGAATGTCTCTCTTGGTAGAATTAAAGGACCTGTTTGTCTTTGCACCAGTGTCAGTGAGGAGTAACTCAGCTCTCTCAGTTTCAAGACTTTACATTTATAAATACTACTCTATCTTCCTTCTTATGCTCTTATGTCTCCAGGACACTTGTGTTTATACACAAAGTATGGATACTTTGTCAGAGTGACTCTTCTTTTAGATTAAGAGAACAAAGCAAGAAAGAACAAAAGCAAAGGCTCAATGTGTGAAAACGCAGGGTGCGGAGGCGTGGGGAGGTTCTCCTCTATCACTGTGTTTTGGCGTTTGAACCAAAGACTTCTCTACATCCAGCATAGGTACTTTGTGTCTCTCTCCTGTCTAACTTCTCAAGTATTAATTCAAATGTAATCACATACGCTGACCACACTAATGTGGGAGGAGTAACATATACAGAAGGATCCAATTATATTACAAAATGACAGCTATACAACCTCTGGCTGGTTGTATATATTGTGCTATTGCATCTCTATCAAATCTGTTGTGTGCAGAGACTTCCATTCATGCAAGTGTACACTCTATTCTGGTACAGAAGATAAACTATGTCATATAGAACAGGACTTTCACTAAAGTGGTTACCCAGTTGGATTGATGAACTAGTGCTGTTTAGGATGAATATCCTTCCTCAGCCATGACAGAGAATGCATTAACTGCTGGAATCTAAGAACTAGAAGGTCTCTAACCAGAAGAGGAATGAGGGTCATCTAGTAGAGGAGGAAAACAACCTAATGAGTTTTAAGATGGAGCTCAAAGGGGATGGATTACTTGAGGATTGTCTGTTCTGTTTGTTCCCGTGAAGCACCTGGCATTGGCCAGTGTCAGAAGACAGGATGTCTGAGCTAGATGGGCCATTGATCTGACCCAGTAAGGCTGTTCTATTGGTCTTATGATGAGGTTGATACATTTATTAACATGATTATATGAGGGGATTTCTTATAATAGCAGGAGGTCCTGGACAGTCCTTTGTCCTAGGTTTTTAATTACCTTACAAACCAAGAACTATACCAAACAACCCCAAAAACCTTCATAGACATTTACATTCAGCAGCAGTGAAATACCAGGCACATATAGTAACTATGTTGTATTGGGGTGAAGAATAAAGAAGCACTTCTAATTTCTATGCAAAAACATTTTGCTTTTCTGGTATGTGGTTTTTAAGGCCTGGCTTGACAAAGCCCTGATTGGTCCTGCTTTAAGCAGGGGGTTGAACTAGATGACTTCCTGAGGGCTCTTTCAACCCTAATCTTCTATGATTCTATATTCTGGAGAAAATTCTGCTCTCAGGTGTTACCCATGTAAATCCAGAATGATCCCATTACATTGAATGACCCTGACTGTACTGTAGTCACTGGAATGTGAATCAGAATTCACGGGTTCTAGTCCCAGATCTGGAATAATAGTGTAGTTTAATAGTTGGGGAGTTGGACAGGCACAAACTAAGGTTCTCTTTATTTGTTCTTCATTAATGTACAGCTTGAGTGGAAGAGCTCTGTGCTGTGGATCTGAAGATCCTGGGTTCGGAGGCTGCTGATGAACCTGGGGTGGGGAGAGTATGTCATCCTGTAATCAGACTGTATTCAAATACATAAACTCCAGGGAGGTGATTTGAGAGTGTAAGGTAACCTTTAATTCAGAGCAGGCAACCTAATATAGAGGACTGGAAGTGGGTCTCTATTGAGATTTCAATGCACTTCCATTTCTTAAACTGTGCATTCTTTGGGATGATGTCTTTATCTCCTTTGAAAGTGCCATGTAAATGTATAGCACTTAAAAGCTTTTTAAGCAATAATAATGACAATGCATTTCACGGCCCGCGAGTCAGTTGCTTTGACTGCACAGCAGACTGAAAACATCAGGGACGGTCATGAGTCACAGATGTCAGTTCCACTCATTCCTTTACGATCACCATTGTCCTAATTATCCTCATTACGGCAAATGGAATCAAATGCAACAATTGCTTCCTCTAAAGGCTGCTGAGCCCCATCTTCCACAAATTGCCCCTGTCCATTCTAAACTAGCCTTTCATAATCTGCACATTATAACCAACAAAAGCCTTATGATTTAATTGCTCGTTGAAAGCTCATCACAGGCAGGAGCCAGTTTGGAATAGGAGAGACAGAAAAAGGGAGTATGGCCTCCATTCAGCAAAGTGCTTAGGCATGTGTCTAAGCACAGGAGTAATCCAATGACATTACTGACATCAATAAAGTATCTTGCAAAATAGGCACCCATGTGGTTTTTAATTAGCATGCAGAACTGAAAGTCGGATGCTCCTGAGTTCTGACTGATGATTGTACTGCTGATGTGCTGTGTTGTGTATAAAAGTTGCCTAGGCTAAAATTGTACTGGCCTAACGCTAGCCGATTATGGCCTCCTTTAGAAATGTTGAGCACCACTAATTCTTCATTGACTTAATATGGAGATGGACTGTAAACTGAGCACCCAAAATAAGAGGCTGCTTTTTCACAAAGACCCTTTATGCTTGCTTCCCTAGCTGTAAAACAGAATTATATTAACCATCCCACAGGGATGCCGCTTCACGGAAGCTTAGATTTTACAGAAATCTACATTTTTTTGGACCAATGTGACCTGATGGTGCCTCTTTTAAAGAAAGCGGTTTAACTGTTTCTGCTTTAAAAGATATTTCCATCCAAAACTCAGAAATGCCACCTACATGTTGATGCTAAGCTGCCCGGCTGTGTGTTTGTTTTTGGCCCCTCTGCTATTTTGGGTTCCCGTACTTCACTGTAACTAGCGGTGGAATAGCAGTCTTTGTCTGAGGGTACTGGCTCGAATTCTGCAATCCGTTCCAATTGTGTGCTTGTAGATTTACTCTGTGGAATGCAGGAGTTACTCTGAATTTACACTTGCACAACTAAGAGCAGAATATGGGTGCCTTGATTACAGTTCATTGAGGGTTGTGGTTTTAAAATTCTGCTACACAGCCTGGCTAGCTGTTCAAGTCTATAAACAGTCCAACTGGCTACATGTTGTTGGGATTACAGCAGAGGTCAATTGAGGTGCAATAATTATAACCGTGCTGCCTAGCCTTGCAATTTTGTCTGAGTCATTCCAATAAATTACTATTTCCAGAGGTTTGCAGGCTCGTGATTTCATGTATCTCAAGAAAGACAAGTATTTTCAGAGGCTCCTCTGCATATCCGCAAGGTGGCTAAATAGTTTCAAACTGTGGGGGTGGGGAGGGAAGCTAAGGGGCACCATAATCAGCCTCTGTCTCCATTAGAGGCTCAGTGATGGAGCAGAAGTTCCATGAACTATGCAAATATCACTTAAACATTGTACCCCAGTGTACAATAGGAGCTGACTGAGGCAATGGAGCATAAGATTGGTGCACTGCAAAAGGTGTCTGGATGGAGCACCCAGGTGTAGTGTGTGTGATAATTAACTCAAGGAGCAACTATAAGATGATACTTTGACAATGGGGAAGGGCGAAAGAATAATTAAATCAGAGAGCTCTCAATACTGTGAGGACAGAAACAAAGCCAAGCCCGCTGGCTGGTGGGTTCAGATGCCAGGGTGATGGGTGCGGCATAGAAACTTCAATGAATTAATGCAGAGCGCCACCAAAAGGGCCTCCAGAAGGATGATTAAGCTCCAGCCTCATTCAGCGCCACCAGCCAGTGGCGCGATGTGTGCACCGGGTCTTGGACTCAGCTGAAAGTCTACACCAGCTTCTACCAGTGGCCACCTTGGTGTGGGCCTTTGGCAACTTAAAGCACTCTGGGAAATGGTGCAACATGTCTGCAACCTCTCTTCTGCCAGGAGGACCCATAGGTGGGGCTGGTGCACCCCAGGAAGCAGGTGGCCTGAGGACAGGCCCAAGGGCATGCTGATGCACCACTGGTTTGTCTGGTTTGCTGTCCAACTACTCCCTAATGCTGTCCCCCTCAGTCTCTTTTCGGCATGTCTGCACTGTGATGCAAGCCCAGATCTGTGGAACTCAAGCCCATAGGTTCGGTGTTTGTAAGCTTGAGTGTCCACACTGAAGATTGGTCCTAGGTTTAGAAGTTCTGGACCCTGGTCTCACATCCAGGCTGTACTACACAGGTAGTAGTCAAACCACCTACCCCAGGCTTCTTAGCACCCTCCCCAGCTGTAGCTGCTCTAGGGCTTTGTTCGTTGTGCATTGAGGGAAAACTTGACTGTCCATCCCATAGTACTTCACAGGGAATTGTCACAGCCCAGCAACACATACATCTGAACCCTCTTTTGTGTCTGCGCATTCCCAGAAACCAGAGCCAGCAGCATGGAGGAGTCACCATTTGAAAAACTAGTCCGTCTTGAGTTTTCATTCTCATTTTAGAGCATCCATGAGATGCCGGTGAATGCTTTGGCGTGTTTTCTGACCTACCAAAGAAGAGGAGGATGATACAGACATGGCAGATCCAACTTGCTGGTGCTGTGCATGTAGAGCTGCTGATGACCCTGATGTAGACTGGTGCTTCTGGAGAAAGGCCACAAGCTCAGACTGCTGGGACCACATCGTCATGCAGACCTGGGATGACCATCAGCGGCTACAGAACTTTCACATGAAGACAGCTAAATTTCTTGAGCTTTGTGAGCAGCTTGACCCAACTCTCCAGTGTGACAACATGCATGGGAGAGGCAGCCATGACAGTTCAGTAGAGGGTTGCTATAATCATCTGGAAGTTGCCTACCGCAGACTGCTACAGGTCCATCGGTAACCAGGTTGGGATTGGAAAGACAACTGTGGGTAAAGTGGTGGTGGAGGTTTCAGAGGCAATGGGGTGTGTGAATTACCCAGCGTAGTGGGCATAAGCTCTATCCCTGAAGTAACTGCTGGGTTTGAAAGAATGGGGTTAACAAACTGCACTGGGGTCATTAATGAGACTCATGTCCCCATAGTTTTCTTTGGGGAGCATGAGTATATCCATTGCTAAGATTATGCAGGTCCTTGTGCACCACAGAGGTCAATTTATAGATGCTAACATGGGCTGCACTGGAAAAGTTCATGTCAGGGCTTTCTGCTGATCAGGAGTCTCTATTCATGACTGGGACACTAGTCCTACCAAATGACGTTATCATAAATGGAGTAACTATCCCCACTGTTATTCTAGACAACCCCACATATTCCCATTTGCCTTGGCTTAGGAAACGGTATCCTGATCTCAGCGGACTTGGCAAAAGAAGATTTAATGATATTCCCAGTAGGTGTAGAACGTTGGTTGTGCAATTGGTAGATGGAAATCCCACTGGGGTTACAGAACTGTTTGGATGCCAGGGTCATCAAAGCTGTCTGCATTATTGTGGCTTTTTGTGCTCTTTCCAGTCTTTGTGAAGTCAAAGGGGAGCTATTTGCCCCGGAGTGGACCTAGGACAGTAATGAGTGGCTGAACCGGTACACTCAGCCAGAAATTGCACCTGTCACAGTAAGAGCAGGATGCACATGGGCAACACAACTCAAGGATGCTTTGTGTGCCTGTATTATGACTTGCATGGACCCATGGAAGAGGGAGAATAGGTATTTGTACAGCAATTTGTATAATAAATGAAGTACTGTCATTGTACATTATGAATGGGGTGAGTGTATTACGAATTGTTAATTGTAGATT
Organism: Dermatemys mawii; assembly: GCA_007922305.1. Taxonomy (NCBI): domain Eukaryota; kingdom Metazoa; phylum Chordata; order Testudines; family Dermatemydidae; genus Dermatemys; species Dermatemys mawii. The sequence continues at coordinate 42,126,628 of ML677342.1, read as the reverse complement.
AGATGGTTTAAGCAATGGGGTGGGGGGCAAGGTTTTATGTTGCCTGAATTGTAGAATTTCATTATGTATTGATCTGAATAGACATTGTGCTTGGATACTTCCCAGTTATGCCCTGTCATGTCTGTCTTCTTCAAATACACATTATATGACATGATGCAGTGATGGAAATAAACCTTCTTAATGAAATAAGTCTTTATGTATGAGCACAGCTGTAATACCAAAAAAAGTGCCCAATATTAAATACTTGTCAGGCAGGCCCAGTAATAAACTGACACCAGGATCTGTAATAAAATAAATGCATGACTCAAACACTGAACAGTGAAAACCAGGGAAACCTCTGCAAACAAATAAATTCCCTACTTCTGCTTGTCTCTTGCCCATGTTCTCCTTTCTCTTTCTAGCACATTGATTGCATACTTGGCACCACTGCAGGGGATGGAGGGATGGGGGGCTTCTGGGGCTGGGGACAAGCATGGCTCTGACCCATAATACTCTTAGAAACCCAGTTAAGCCCAGGATGACCATTTTACCGCACTTGGATTCTCAGCTCTTTGGGGCTTTTGCATAGCAAAATGGAGACCTGATCCTGGCTGGGACTTTTGGTTACTGCTGAAATATAAATATAAAATGAATATCACATTTACATTTATATCAGATGAGACCACATTGCTCGGCCAGTTTGCTTGGCCAGTTTGCAAACCTGCCAATAACCCAGGTGAGTTTCCTATGTTTTGAGTTTCATGGTGAACCTTTAAACTCTAGTGATCTAGATAATCAAGCGAGGGAGGTCTGGAATTATTAGTGGATTTTTTCCTATACTGATTCCAGGAGACTGGTTCGCCTGTTTCTAAATGATGATAAATGCAGCCTGTTTTAATTCACAATTGTGTTTATCCTGCTAATGTTCAGATCTCTGAATAGCTTCTTGGATTTTCATTGTCCCTTACACTTGCCTCTTGTCTTAATTGCCAATCCAAAAATCCAAATTATGTCAGAGGTTTAGCTTAAGGAGATAATTTACGTATATTATCTCAGAAAAACAGCTTTGGAACCAAATAATGCCCCTCTACTGCACCAAATGCATAGAACTGCATCCTTCCTAAGGCTTATTTTCACCTGGCAGATAGGGTGATCAGATCGCAACAGTAAAATATGGGGACACATTGGGGTGGTGTTTGCCCCACCCACAGTCCACTCTGGCTCCATCCCAGGTTCCACCCCACCCCCCGCTCAACACCCCACCCCCAACCCTTCCTCACTTTCCGGCCCGCTACTGGCTTGCTGTGTCCCTCCTCAGTCCCCCACCCACCGCTCGCCTCTTCTCACCGCCCCCACCTGCCACTCACCTCCTCAATCCCCTGCCAGAAACCCCCATACCCTCCCCAAGAACCCCCACGCTCTGCTGGCTCGCTGCTCCTCCTCACTCCCTTGCCAGGCCCATCCCTTCTGCCTGCCCGTCGCTGGCTTGCTGCTCACCTTTCCCGCCCATCCCCCGCCCACCGTTCACCTACTCATACCTCCTGCTTGCCTCCTTACCTGAATATCGGGACAAATGGGGTCCTGATCATACATCGATCGGGAGGTGGGACAAAGGGCTAAGTATTGGGACAGTCATGATTTCATTGGGACATCTGGTCACTCTCCAGGCAGACCTGGTTTGGCAAATCACTTGAGCGGATTACTTCCTCGGGGTTAGTAGCTGGGCTGTCCACTTTCTAAACAGGCAGAAGTTGAAGCTGGTAATGCCGCATGAAGTCCAATCAGTTCTCAAGTGAAAAAGAACAAGTTGTGCCCTCAAGATAAAGGGTAGTGATCTCACAGATCGCCATGTGGTAAAGACCTTTCTCTGGCATTTTGGATGGATTAATTTGTAATGCCATGCTGGTATGAAATGCCACTAAATCTAACCTAAATTCAGTCATCTGAACTGCCTTCTGCTATTTATTTTATTTTAGTCTGTATCATTTCTCTCCCTGTTTATTCTCCATGTGTTTATATGTTTCTGGCTAGCCTCTTACAATATTAAGAAGTCATTTGGGGAAGGCGGGGGATGGGGGGAATGAATAATATATGCAATTTGTAACTGTCAGAAATGGAAAAAAAATACAGTGTACTTAAAAAATGTTGGCATTTATATTCCATACTGGGAACTTATATTTTAGACTGAAACCAAAGCCTTTATCTGACCTGTCAGTGTTATAAATGGTGCCTGTATATTTGTTAAAGTTTGCATGGCTTTTATCAAACTGATGCATTTAGCTGATTTAACATTCCAGCTTTTCATTTAAAAAAAATACATTTTTCATATTCGTAGAAAATGTTATTGGCTTTATTCAGCCCCTGCCTAGGAATCTCTGTCATACCAGTTTGCAGTGCACATTTTAAATCTTTCTTTGTGAGCATATTGTGCTGGTTCTGGTCTTCCATTCAAAACCCACTTCTGTGGAATGACACTTTCCCCAAGCATTATCATTACGTGATGGTCACCAAGGTTTGAGCTAGGGACCTAAAGGGATAAAAGCATCCTGCACTGGTAAGCATGTGTTACAGGTCCTTCTCTGGGCCAGAAAGGACTCGATTAACTCTCCTGTGGGCCTGGGGCTATTAGATTTTGTGGGGGCCCTGCGTACAAGTCTTTTTCCTAATTTAAAACAAAATGATCACAATTATGGCATCAAGGCTATTAATGCTATTATGTTTAATTAACATAAACCGTTCTATTGTTACATTTCAGTCTTAAAACATGTAGAATATAGCTAAGTTACTTCAAAATAGCCTGCTTCTTACCTTAGAACAGCTGTTGTATTAGTTTCTTTCTGGGAGGGAGTTTGGAGAGGACTCTGACTTGGGGCAGAAGACTGAGGTGCAGAAGGGAGTGTGAGGTGTAGGTTCCAGCCAGGAGGCGCTTACCACAGGCGGCTCCTGGCCGGCGGTGCAGTAGGGCTCAGGCAAGCTGCCGGCTTGCAAGCCATGGCCCCACACCACTCTTGGAAGCGGCTGGCTGCTAGAATATTTCTTCATGCCCTTGAGGGGAGGGGCACAATGTGTCTCTGTGCAATGACCGGGCCCTCAAGTGCTGCCCTCGCAGCTCCCATTGGCTAGGAACTGACCAATGGGAGCTGCGGTGATGGTGCTGGGGTCAGGGGTAGCATGCGGAGCTGCTCTGCCCCTCACCCCTCCAGGGGCTGCAGAGATGTGCAGGGTGTAGCAAACACTGGCCAGTGGGTTACACTTACACTGGGAGAAGATATTGGATATTAGTGGTCTTTAATTTAGCACACAAAGGGATAAGAAGATCCAATGGCTGCAAGTTGAAGTTAGATAAAGTCAAATTGGAAAGAAGCAGCAACTATTGAACCTAGGGTGACCAAATGTCCCAATTTTATAGGGACGGTCCCAATTTTTAGGTCTCTTTCTTATATAGGCTCTGATTACCCCTCTCCCTCATCCCAATTTTTCACAGTTGCTGTCTGGTCACCCTAATTGAACCATGAGGGTAATTAACTGTTGGAAGGTCTTACAAAGAAATGTGGTGCATTCACATGGAGTCTTTAAATAGAGACGCTCTAGTTTGACTGCAAGTTATTGGGCTTGATAGAGTTCATTTATGTCGTAGGAAAGAGTAATTCCCTTCCGCACAACTTGTGTGATTTGTGTTAAGCAGGAGGTCAAACTAGATGATCATTATGGTCCCTTCTGGCCTTAAATGTATGCTGGCAGGTGTGTTAAGCTGCAGTTTTCTATTTGATTCAATAAGTGTGTACAGTAGACTAGTAGACATTTGGTATGTTAGATTTTTTTTTTAATTGTAGCTACCTTTGACACAACAATGCAAACATTGACTAGTACATCCTCACTGCACCTCTTAGTAGGTGTTCTAACAAATCCAGAGGCCATTCAGCAGCTTCAAGGTGATTACTGTTTTGGAAACTGGGAATGATGGAATCCATGAATGAAATCCTGGTTCCATTGAGGAGAATGGGGATTTTGTTGTTGACTTCAGTGAGGTCAGGATTTCACCCTACATCATTCTGCACCAAAACCACAGCCACCCTGACACTTGAGTTAAAGACATAGCTTATAGATGGGCACAGATACCAGTTAAGGCACTAATGTAATGGGCCTACAAAGCTTGCAAGACAATAGCTTAGACAAATAAGGCATAAGGCCCAAAAGCTTTAGCATAAGCAGTTAACCTGGAGATACCCCCGCTCAGAAGATATCCCAGGATAGAATGCTGTGATGACTATGCTGCTGACAGGTAACCATAAGATGCTACTTTATACCAGCTTGGAATATTTTAAGTCAGGAACATCAGCAGATGTCTAACCACAAGAGTGGCAGAGTAACTGATGCATATGCTAATAAGCTTGTGGTAAAGGGTCTAGTAATCAATGGGAGAAGGGACCCCAACTATAGTAGGGTGAGGAAATATAAATAAGGCAAGGGGATGAAACCCCTAGTGAATATGGATATGGCATGGTGACATCAGCGTAACACACACAAGTTGTATCCCAGCCTGTGTGCCTTGAGAGATACAAGGTGAGTGAGGTGGGTGCAGTATTGTTGTAGCTGTGTAGGTCCCAGGATAATACAGAGAAGGTGGGTGAGGTAATATGATGTATTGGAGCAGCTTCTTTTGGTGAGAGAGAAGCTTTCGAGCTTACACTCTGCCAGACCTGAAGAAGACCTTTTTAAACGTGAAAGCTTGTCCCTCTCACCAACATAAGTTGGTCCAATAAAAGATATTACCTCACACATCTTGTGTCTCTGATATCCTGGGACCAACACAGCTACAACAACACTGCATGCCATGAGAGATACAACTCTTAGGAGATGTGAGGATGACAACTGGTGATAGTGAGTCTGATGATGAGGCTGAAGATGAACACTTTGGGTTCTTCTGCCAGGGATGTTGTAAGTATATGGACATTCATTCTGTATTTTCTTTATCTTTCTGGGTTGGCATGTTTGTGGGTTTTTTAATTGTGTTAAAACTATTGCACATTCAAAGCGCTTTTCCTGAGTGTGAGTGTTGCAACCATCCACATCAGGATTCCCAACTGAAATTCTAATAATACTGGATCTTATCTTGGGGGGCAAGAACCTACCAAACCTCAGAGTGACAATTGGGAATTCTTGAATGATCAAAATAATTAATGGACCATCAATAGCTCAGGCAATCATGAAGAGTCTTGATTATCTGTTATCAGTTGGGAATCTCTATTGGCTGAACAGTCCTGGGTCAATGCAGTTGAGTGACATACACACAAGCCAGCTGTCTACAGTATTATCTCTGTTTAGCTGAGAGAGAGAGACAGGTTGGGATCCCAAGACTTCCCAGCAAGCCAGTGATAGATGCAGAATTGGAATACTCAATTTTGAACCCCCTTCCTCCACTCATAAATTCTATCTGATAGATTGTGCTGCTAAAATATAGAAGAGAGCACATACTGTTGCTAACTCATGACTTAACAATGAGTCTTGAGATATTTTGTGTTTTAGAGCCCCAGGTCCTTGAGTTTTGTTATTTTGTGAGAATCTTAGCTTTATTTTTTTTTATTACTGTAAAATTCTGTTTCTCATGGTTGCAGAGCAAAGCCTGGAAACATGACTTGCGTGCAAGCTAAAAGCTCAAACCCAAATTTATTACATTTTAGCTCAAAAAATCATGTGTTTTTTTAATCTCATGATTTTGGGGCCAGAATTATGATTTATTTTTTAATTTTTTTGAATGGTTGGAGTCTGCAGCCTCCAAGGGGTTGAGGGAAAGGCTAACAACTGATTCTCATAAAAAAGTTAAATGAGAAAATTACAACAAAAGTAGCCATCCCAGCAAGCAGCATGGTAAGCAGGGATGATGGAACCTTTCTTGTGCCCTAAGCAATGTCTGCTTGTGTGGGAAGAACAAATGGTTCTTTTTCCTCTCTCCTGTCCCATGGCAGATAGGAGTGTTTGGCAGTAGTTATTGTGATACTTTAAATTTATGATTGTGGAAAAGTGAATGCAAATAGATGGCTCCTGAACTTTGACTGGAGGGTGGGCTGCTCACCTGTCCTTCTGATCTCTAGTGAAAGAGAGGTCCCTAGCAGTAGAATGGCTCCTGAGAAAACGGCCAACTCCTGATGTGCACAGCTACATTGTTCCTACTTCAGAATGTTCTGGCTGCAGAGAGAAGACCATCTTTTCAAAAAGCTTTGGAGATTAGAACCATAGCTTTGATCTGAGAGAAAGGAAGGATGGTCTTGGGGTTAAGGCCCTGGAGTGGGACTTGCGAGATTGGCATTCCATTCTTAACTCTGTGTGACTTTGAGCAAATCATTTAATCTGTAGAACAGAGATGCTTGTATTTTTTTGGTCTATCTTGTCTTTTAAATTGCAAGCTTTTGGGGACAAGGATGATTTTACTATGTGTATGCAGGACTTCTTGCAAGAATGGCTCAGATTCTGTAAGGAATGGAAAGAAGCTGTTGGTGCCATCTATGGCCGTTGACTCCTGTGATCCTGATGGTCAATATCAGATTCTGGTGATCTTAAGCTGATAGGTCTTCAGAGTGAGTGCAAGTGTGTTCTCATGAAAGTGCCACTTACTGATGAATCACAGACAAAAAGAGATGACCTCTCATTGCGAACCAAGAACCTATTGATGATAACTGGCAGAGGGCACTGGGGTGTATGAGGGGTACAGGGATGCCTTGCATTCACCAAAAAATGTCATGTAAGGTCTCTTATGAAAGCCTGTGTCAATCATTGCTGGGATGATTTAATTGGGGTTAGTCCTGCTTTAAGCAGGGGGTTGGACTAGATGACCTCCTGAGGTCCCTTCCAACCCTGATATTCTATGATTCTACTGGTCATCGTAATCATTGCGAGATAGATGTATAGAGAATATGTGAGGAGTTATGTGTATATGCTAAAATATATTCTCTGGGTCTGCCATTAAAAACAGGTCACTCAAAGGTATCATGTCGTGAGACAAACTCCTCTGGACAGGGTGTGGCAGAGACGTCTCCTGGGGGTCCAGTATGTACTGTATATCGTACAATAGGAGTCTATTAGCATTCCAAGTCAAATGCTAATAAAGCTGGTGGACACTTCAGAAGGAAACTAATAGGAAGAGGTAAAGAGTGGGGTGGACCTTCGAAGGCCTGTTCTGATATACTTGGGGGTGCAAAGAGACACCCTGACATCTTTCACCTAACATATAAACTGACAGTGAGTTTGCTTCATGAAAAAGAAATCTCAACTAGGCTTGGTTGAAAATACCAAGAGACATTGGGTAACTTCTTCAGATGGGGAGATAACTTGTTAGTTAAGTTTAATCTTTAGAAAGTGTGTTATGATATTGTTTTGTATGTAGCCATTTGTTCCCATCTCTCACACTGGTTTTTATTTGAATCTCTATCTATCTTAAATACATTTGATGTTGTTTTATAACAGCGGTCAAATGCTGTGCATAATCCAGAAGCAGTGGTCTAAAGTAAAACTGATAAACTGGTATACTTGGGAACAAAGGGCCTGGGATTTCTGTGAGTATCTAGTGATTAGAGCTGGATATCACAGAGGGACACTTTGAAGAGACTCGGAGATTGGAGTGCTTCTATTGTCAACTTGCAAGTCAAAGACAGGGATAATATAGCTCAGAGGAAAGTATTTGGGTGACTGACAGGCTGGTTGTGTTAGGGAGCTAACACCCCGTTAGTATAGGCAGGACTCCATCACACTAAAGGCTGGTTACATGGTGACTCACAGCCCTGCATACACCAAGAAGCATCACACTCATCCTTGATTATAAAAGACTCCATTAGAGCCTTCTAGTTAGAGGCTTTCACAGCCAGGATGAGACGATAGGAAGAAACAAACAGTATCACTGAAAGTTTTTTTTCGTGACATTGTAGATGTTAGTGTGCAGTTACCATTGCAGCAATGCAGTACCTAGTAGTTCCCAGGAGGTGACATTGTTGGAAGAAGTCTTTGCATTCCTCCAGGTGGAAGGCAAGATCAAGCCTATGGGGAAGAAGGAGAAAAAAGTTCCATCCCATTAGATCCCAAGCAGAAGGTAGATTGTCTAAAATGGTTACATTCACAGGATAGTATCTATAACTCCCTAGAGTCAAAGCCTGCTTAGACCCCAGTAAAAATATAACCCCTGAACTCCTATCTTCACAATTTCCATGTATGGGAGTGTCGGGCAGATATTCAGTCTTTTTTAATTTTTTTCCCAATTGAAACAAATACCCAAGAACAGAACAATGGCACATGGTAAATAGATTCCCAATTATGCTCTCATGGACAGATGTAACCTTTTACTGTAGCTATGGAAAATCAATAACTCTGAGTCCAACATATTTATTCAGATTCATAACAGGAAAAGAGGCAATAGAAAGCAGAGTAAGAGAGAGAGGCTCAATTATCTCATGCATTTGTTTAAATGCAGCTCAGTGTTTCCATATATATCTTGGGGGTTGGTCCCTCTCCCCTTCCCCAACACACATACAATCCTCGGGTATTCATAGCCAAACTTGGCTTACAGTTGAAAATGGTTTAAAAAGATGTTTTGCCTTTTCCTCACTTCCTATGCCTGAATGACCCTTTTTTTCAATGTTAAGTGTAGTGACTTACCTTACAGCTAATTCCACTGAAATCAATGGAACCACTTAGGGAGTAAGAAACTACTCAGTCTGAACGATTATGGCAGAAAATACTCCTAAAGTGCACAGTACAGTTTATCCATGTGTCCTTGAATAATATTTTGGTATCTTTATATGCAGTGTTGTTGTAGCCATGTTGATCCCAAGATATTAGAGGAAAATGGGCGATGTAATAACTTTTATTGGAACAATTTCTGTTGGTGAGAGAGGCAAGCTTTTGAGCTTACACAGAGCTCTTATTCAGGAATCTTCTTGATATTCATGGGCTTTCTTTGTTTCGGGGAGCCATTATGGAGACAAAATAACGTGAGACTTCCCACCTTATGCTATATCTCCCATCCAGGAACTGAAATACAAGACAATGTTTTTTGCTACCATAAATGGCTCCACCATGTGGCATTCCATCCTGTGGAAAAATATTCAATGACCACAAACAAGTATTAAACCTAGTGCATAATCTTTCAGTTGACTGGGCAGGACTGAAACCAGTCATTTAGAGACTGTGTTTGGTGGCCAGTATGAAATAAATGAGTGGAATCAGTAGGGTCCTAATGTACAATTTTCTACTAATTTTCTACTATTTCACAAAAATATTATCAGAACATTCTCTTTATCAGTCTCTGCAGATAGATCAAGGACTGAGTGGGCTTGAAGATTTAAGGCTTTGTCTATGTGAGAAAGTTGAACTTTTCTAACTCTAAAATCACAAAGATATTTTTGAAAATGTTTATCATAGGTCTGAACTATCTAGAGTTGGTACCTGAAATAACATGATCTAGAGGTGGTAGGCATGGATTTTGAGTGTGGTTGCTGTGGCAATTTAGATGATTTTAAGAGCTTGCCTACAATGGCCCTGCAGTTTTGGCTGCAGGGATGCGAATTGTAGTGCACACTAGCATATCGTACTCTAACTGCCCCATGTGGCTGCTGGGACTAAAAGGAACCTACTTCATGTTAACATAGTCCTGTTTTAAAGAAGACTATATTAACATGAACTCCATATCTTTTAGTTCATGCTAGCAGCATCCATGTAGGGCAGTGCAAGTGCAACAACTTGGTGTGTTCTCTAATTCACACCCACGTCTGCACTAGAGTGCAGTCTAGTCGTAACTTGAGTCTCTCTCGTAATCAAATCATTAGTTTTGACAGAAACACTAGGGAAGAGTACAGGCAGCAGCAATGAAAATACCAAGGGCTGGAAATGTCTCTTTGTTGTTCTCTGGGAATTTGCAGGGGAAGTCTGCCTTCTGACACATACTATTACTGTCAAACGGTATTGATATTCAGATTAATGTGTGCTAAATGAATTTCTCTCTCTTTTGGTTTTCCACCCTAGTACAATATGAGACAAACCTACACAGGATAAGAATATTCATCAATTGAAGATGGAGACTCTTGGCCTGATCCAGTAAGAAAGGAAGTTTGTAATTGAAAATTAATTCATACAGGAAAGTACAGTCAATAGACAATTACTAAGATACAGTTCCCGGTTTGTTGCTTGAAAAACTCTGCTTAAGATTTATAACTGTGGGAAGCAATTATCTTTAAAGAATAGGCTACAAAGATGAAACTTAATTACTGTAGAACCCTTCAAACAGTCTTTCTTCTAAAAATTATCAGCCAGACACTAATTTTAAAAAATTCAAATGTGATTATCAAAGTGGAATTCACACAAAAATTATTAAGCAGAAAGCAAAGTACTGGGCCTGATTCTTACCTCATACCAGCTGTACGTTGGCTTTACACTACTGGCTTACTCTGGTGTATGGGAGAGGGACAGCTATAGCATGGAGCTGCCAGGTGGGGACCAGCAGTCTTGCAGGGCAGGTAGGAGCTAGTTTTTGTCTGGCTGGAGAAGGGGGCAAAATGAGGAGGCAGGTGCAGGGCCTAGTGATGGGGCCAGTCCTGTCCAGGAGGGACCGAAGCTGCATGCCCCCCAGTGGGCTCAGGGCCCTGCCGATTGACACAGGCCTTGGCCAGAGCAGCCATTGACCTCGCACATCAAGATGGCGGGGAAGGTTCTGGGGCAGTGTGGGTCAGGCGTTCAGCAGTGGTGCCCCATTGGCAATAAAAGGAGACCAGATGCTGGCTTCCTGACAGAGCATGTGGAGACCTCCCACGGCTCAACCCAGCCCTCAGGGCAGATTCCAGAGCCTGCTCTGTCTCTGGTTCTGAGCGATGAAGAGTGGCCCACAGGCTGGTCCAGGGAGCATCAGCTCAGTTCTGGGGGTCCTGGCACTGACCACAGGCAGCCATGTCCTCCAGCTGTACACGACAAAGCCACACTTGGTTGGCACTGGATGATGGCTTCCCTCAGCAGGGCCTCCAGGACCTGCAGGTAAAAGGCAGGGGCAGGCTGACCTTGTGTGAGCATGTTCCATGGGCACGGGGGCATACAGAGATCCCCACTCCTTGGAGGTGGGGGCATGCAGGGATTATGTCCCAGGGAGGGGCAGGGACTACATCTGGGAGACAAAGACCCATTCCAGTGGAGAAAGGACAGAGCTTGGGCTGGCTCCAGGGGCTGGAGAACTCATCCGAGGAGGCAGGGGATTAGAAAGAGAGCTGGGGCAAAGTCCCTGCTGGGACTTCCATAGGGTGCTGACCGATTGCCATGGGCACAGACATCGTGAGCTGACTGAGGGTCAGGGCCCACAGGTGCAGACTGTGGGCTCCCTTCATGCTTTTCACTGACAGCAGCACATCCTTTACCTCCTTGAACCTGTTGCCCCGCAGTGCCCCTGGGGGCCATGCAATGAGGGTCAAATGTGGCCCTGCTCTCCAGCATCACCTTCCCAAAAGGGAACAGGCACCACAACCAGCCAGGGTGCAGGCAGGAGTCTCCCCTAGTGTGGGAGCCGTGCCGGGATGTGTAGCTGTCTGTGGAGGTGCCGGCCCAGAGCAGAGGGACAGCCAGGGGTCTATGGAGTCACTGATCACAACTTTAGGGAGTGCAGCGGGCACAGGGAGCAGGTAGGAGTCACGCAACTGCTCTGGAGCTTGCTGGGGAGTGGCTGAGCTGGCTGTGCAGAAGATGAGGCTGGGTTGGAGTGGCCCAGATGGACCTGGTGCTGGGGGTTCAGGAAGCTCAGGGTGGGGGAACTGCCCAATTACCAGAAACAGCGAGGCCTTGCGGACCAGTCATGGGTGCTGTAGACATGGAGAGGCAGAGCTAGGGTGAGGCATTTACCTTTCAGCACCAGCGGAAGCATCGTGGGGGCTGCACTGCCCACCGGCCAGGGCCATGAGAACCCATCTTTACCATCCAGCTGCATTTCTATCTGTGCAGCTCTGTTCTTTCCCCTTTTGTGTTTGTCTTGTTTTTTCTTCAGGAAAGCAGGCTGGGACTTTAACCATAACAACAAGAACAGCAGCTCCGGCCCCTCTCAACTTGTATTGTCTCATTTCACGCCCCCTCACACACAAAAAAGCACAGTTTAATACCATCAAAAAGACTGTCAAATAGTGGGGGTGTGGGTGTGGGGGGGTGTTCCTTCTAAGGACTCTCTTCAGCTAAAAGGAGAGGCAAGAAGGGATATTGTTAAAAGAAAAGCCTTACTTAATACTTTACATTTTTAATGTCTCCCCCCCACTTTGTTGTTTGTGTCATGGTACTAAACAGGCTAATGTCTCTGTATTCCAAACCCCTAAACCATGTTCAAAACCATTTAATGATCGACAGTCCCATGGGCCCATTAACACCTTTGATTTGCTCAGTCCATTAAGTCTATCAGAATTATACAGAAAGTCTTTAACATTTATACTCAGTACCAAAGAAGGGCCAGGGCCACAGAATTTGGATCTGGATCTGAATTTCTCTGTGGTTTCTGTGGGTTTTTTTTGGTCTAGTCCATTATCGAGATAATAGGGAGAGGATGCTGTGTCTAGATCACATTTCTCCAGACTTCAGGTGGGTTCAGATTCAAACCTATCTTTTTAAGGTATCTGAGGAATTGCATCTCCATGGCAACACATCTTCCAGCAGGGGAGTTTCCGTGGATTTAGGTATTCTGAACTAAGCCATCTTTTGTGGATCCAGTGTCTGGATGGTTTGGGGGAGTTTTTACTCAGCTGACTGGTATAGAGAAGAAAAGCTGTGGCTGTTTCAATAAACATTTCCCTGTAGAGTAAAAGCAAGAGCGAAAGAGAAATTAGAAGCTTGAGAGAGGAAATTATCCCCTCATCTTAGTATGATCTTCTTTCAACTTACTGCTAAGATTAAAACAGTTTAATTTAAAAAAAAAAAAAAAAAAGCCAGCAAGAAATGTATTAGCCAGTGTATCTAGAGCCGCAGGACTGTGCTGCTTGTGTTAGGGCTGAGGACGTGTTTTCTGGGTTTTGTTTTAAGCATTGACAAATTAATCTTTAAACATCTTAGCTGGTGCCTATTTAGCCTTAAAGGGCTAGATTCAAAGAACGATGCTGATCATCACCACACCTATGCCTGTGGGGAAAAAAAATATGGAAGACTCATTGGGCCAGAGAGAGAGCAAACATGAGAATGACACTATAGTCTAGCATTGTATGCAGCATTGTTGTAGCCGTGTTGGTCCCAGGATAATAGAGAGACAAGGTCTTTGAATGGTCCCTTGAAATGTGTTAATTACTTATGCTAAATAATCTGTTTCACCTTGTGTGTAGCTGTGACACTCTGAGTACATGTCCCAGACGTGAAGAAGAGGTCTGTGTCAACTTGAAAGCTTGCCTCTTTCACCAACATAAGTAGATCCAGTAAACTAAAGTATTCCATCCTCCTTGTCACTGTGGTCTAGTGTTTAGTACACGCACCTGAGAGCTGGGAGACCCAGGGTGCTGTTTCTCTGCTCCCAATAACTTTCTTTAGTTGTCCACAGTGGAACAACTTCAATAGCAGAGATTGAGGAAGCTGAGTATTTTGAATGTCCCGGAGCCCAAGGCACTGACTAGATAGGATACAGCTCCCTATTAGAATCCCTTCTTCCTCTCAGGCAGAGAGGATACTTGAACCAGGGGTTTCCCACATCCAAGGTGAGTACCCTAACTATTAGGCTAATGATTAGGGAGGAGTACTGCCCTCACCGCCACCATTTTGTGTAAGGTTGCCCACAGGGGACCAATCCGGTAGGTCAGCTTGAGCACAAAGGACTGCCTCCCTGCCCTCATTCTGTGAATCACTCTGGGGCTTAGGCATCCAGCTGCCTGGCATAAGGCTGCAGTGCGCCTGCTCAGCATCAGAAACATAGGTGCCTTGGGAACTTTTACTGCAAAAATTCAGGCACCAAGCAAATTCAGGCAGTTGCAGGTTTCAGCAGCAGCTGAGTAGGTGTTTTGTGAATCTGAATGGGGCCTGATTCTAGGATTTAGCACCTAAAGAGCAATTAAGTCCCAGGTCCTTTTGTGAATCTAGTCCAAAATGACGCTGGTGCTGGGAAAGGGTGCCCCAACGACAGGTGTTGGGTCCTCTCATTATCCATGCAACAGGTATATCCCCGAAAGCAACAGGGTAGTTTTCCCTCGTACTCCCCAGTGAGTGCATAGCATTCCTATCCTAGAGGGTTAGATGGGAGGGGAGCCAGGATCTCGAGGTCTGCTCAGCTTTTAGTCTCTCTCCTTCGGGCCAGTTGTGGTGATGGCTGTTTGACAGAGCTATGCAGCCACCAGTGGCTGAATGAAGACCAGTGTCTTGGCTGTGTATCTGAATGTGGAAGAGACTCCTTGAGGAGAAGCAGAATTGTTCTATCTTTTGATTTTCTCATCTCCTTTTTGCACCAGTTCAGAGTATAGTGCCTGAGGGCAGAACTGAATCTAATAATCTACATGCTGCTTTGGCATGAAAGGCAAAATGCATGTATAGGTTATTATTTTGTTAAGATTTCATGGGTAACCTTTAAGCACTTGATTACACTTCTGTTATTTAATTTAAAAGTGAGCCTGGTTCCTTGAGAAAAGAGGATTCTTCCTATAGAACTGAAAGGTAATAACAGAGGATCAGCAATTAGCTGTTGGATTCTTAAGTCTTTTTCATATCATTTTCTTATTATTTGCAATGGGGTCTCCCCAAGCCCGACTTCCTGTAGAGCATATTCCTGAGGATTAATAAAGATAGTGGAGTAGTATTGTACAGTGAACTTCAGCAGGGATTATCCAGTGGAACATGCACTCTGTTTAATTAAAGCCACCATCAGGTCAATTCTGCCCATATTTGCTGGAGAGAACAAAGAGGACATGAACTTCAATTAATTCACAGGAGTCTGGAATATGTATTCCAGACAAGCAGAATGTCTTTCAAACATCTTATTTGTAATGCAGTAGCACCTAGGAGCCCTAATCATGTACTGGAACCCTGTTGTGCTGGTCGCTGTATAAATACTGAACAAAAATAAGGTCCTTGCCCCATAAATAACTTTACTGGATTGATTTCAGATCTCTGCATGAAGCTTAAAAGGGAAAAAAGTAGGACTGACAAAGCAGGAGTCTATAGACCACCAAATCAGGAGGCATGGGATAAGACATTTCTAGAACAAATAAAAATATCCAGAACGCAAGAGCTTGAAGTAATGAGGGACTTTTTTAGCAAATATTTGGGTAGTTAAAGTAATATGGCAAAATGTACGATGTACAATAGAATGTATTGGGGAAAGTTTATTTCAGATGGTGGAGGAAGTAATCAGAAGACAATCATTTTACATTTGATTCTGATTAACTGCGGAATTAATTGGTTGCAAATCTGAAGGTTGAAGGCAATGTGGTCAAAAGTGATTATGAAACGATTGATTTCATGATTTTAAGGAAAAGAAGAAGCGAGAACAACAGAATAAGGACAATTGACTTCCAAAAGGCAGGCTGCGACAAACTCCGAGACCTGGTGGATAAGGTCCCATGGGAAGAAAATCTAAGGGAAAAGGGAGTTGAGAAGAGCTGACAGTTTCTCAGAAAAAACCAAAACAAAACCCATCCAAAATCAATATTAAAGTTGCAACAGCAAGGTATCCCAGTGAGTTGGAAAGATAGGATGGGAATATTTAGAAGCCAAAATGGCTCCATCAGGAGTTCTTTAGTCACCTGAAAAAATCAAAAAAGAGTCCTACCCAAAGCAGAAACATGGACAAATTGCTAAGGACTAGGGGAAAAGAATAGCACACACGTAGGGACAAAATCAGGAAGAGTAAAGCACAAAATGAGTTACACCTAGAAAGGGACATAAGACAATATGAATAGGGTTCTATAAATACATTAAGAGCAACAGAAAGATGCAAAAAAGTGTAGATCCACTACTTAGTGGGTAAAAAATGCTAACAGATGCCATCAAGAAGGCTGAGATGTGTTTTACTTCAGACTTCACTACAAAGGTTAATTGTAACCTGATACTTAACACAATTATTATTAACAACAATGAGGAAGGAACAAAAGCGAGAATAGGGAAATAATAGGTTATACAATATTTAGATAAATTAGAAGTATTCACGTCAGCAGGGCCTGATGAAATTTGTCCTAGAGTGCTTAAGGAACTAGCTGAAGCAAACCTGAAATCATTAGCAATCATCTTTGAGAACTCATGGAAGATGGGTGAGGTCCCACTTGGCTGGAGAAGGGCCAGTACATTTCTTTAAAATGGGTAACAAGGAGGACCTGGGGAATTATAAAGCAGTCAGCTTAACTTCGATATCTGGAAAGATACTGGAACAAAGTATTGAACAATCAATTTGTAAGCACCCAGAGGATAAGGTAATAAGTAACGGCCAACATGGATTTGCCAAGAACAAATCATGCCAGGCCAAACTAAGAGTACGCCTGTAATGGCGTGTCCTCACCGCTTGAGAGTGTCTCTTTGGCTGAGCGTGTACCTGCACTTTCTCTCTGCTTTGCGGTTCGTCTTCAGAAACTCAGCCCTCTGGCCGAGTCACACACAGCCTGTATGTGAAATAAAAACCTTGTCCTGGTTGAGTCCCAGCAGCCAGCCCAGAGGTCCTCCTTACTCTTGCCAGTCTTTGCCAGCACTGCTCTGTCTGAAGTCTTGTCACTCCCAAAGCTAGCCAGGCACACATCCACACTCCTCCAGCTCCAGCAAGGAACTGAACTCACTCTAGCCCTGCAGCTCTTTTTATACTAGCTTGCTGGGCACCAACTGGGCGCTCCCTTCAGCCCCCTCTGATTGGCTGCATCCCCTATGCCCTCTCATGGCAGCTTGGAGAACCCTCTTCACTGTTCTTTTCTGGGGCAGAATATAGCAGGAGGCCTTCAGGGCCTAGTTCACCCTGTCACAATGCCTATAAAATTTGCAGCAGACACTACGCTGGGAGGGGTTGCTAGTACTTTGAAGGATAAGATTAGAATTCAAAACAATCTTCACCAATTGAAGAGTTGATCTGTAATCAACAAGATGAAATGCAATAAAGACAAGTACTACACTTAGGCCAGGTTTACGCTTGGGCTGGGGGGAAGGTCAATCTAAGATACACAATTTCAGCTACATTAATAGTGTAGCTGAAGGTGCTGTATCTTAGGTTGACTTACCTGGGTGTCCTCATGGCAGCAAGTCAACTGCTGCTGCTCCCCTGTTGACTCCGCTTCTGCCTCTCACGACAGTGGAGTTCTGGAGTCGACGGGGAGAGCACTCGGGGATTGATTCATCGCGTCTAGACTAGATGCGATAAATCAATCCCCGATAGATCAATCACTACCTGCCAATCCAGCAGGCAGTATAAAAGTGGCCTTAGGAAAAGTCAAATTCACAATGACAAAATGAGGAATAACTAGCTAAGCAATACTACTGCTGGAAAAGATTTGGGGGTAATAGTGGATCACAAATTGAATACGAGTCAACAATGTCATGCATGCAATTGTGAAAAGGCTAATGTTTTGGGGTATATTAACAGGAGTGTCATATGTAAGATATGGCAGGTAATTTCTCCATTCCACATGGCACTGGTGAGGCCCCCGCTGGAGTACTATGTCCAGTTCTGGGTGCCATACTTTAAGAAAAATGTGGACAAATTAGAGATGGTTCAGAAGGGAGCAACAAAAATGATAAAAGGTTTAGGAAATCTGACCTATGAAGGAAAAAAACTGGACTTGAGAAAAGGAGACTGAAGGGGGACCTGAGAGCAGTCTTGAAATATGTTAAGGGCTGCTATCAAGAGAATGGTGACTGATTGTTCTCCATGTCCACTGAAGGTAGGACAAGTAGTGATAGGCTTAATCCGCAGCAAAGTAGATTTAGATTAGATATTAGGAAAAGCTTTTGAACTATAAGGATAACTATAAGCACAGTAATAAGCTTCTAAGGGAAGCTGTGGAATCCCTCTCATTGGAGGTTTTTCAGAACAGGTCAGTCAAACATCTGTCAGGGATGGTCTAGGTATTTGAAATCTTGTCTCAGCACAGGGGGGCTGGACTAGATGAATTCAGGTCCCTTCCAGCCCTACATTTCTATTATTATAATTGGCTCAGGTAGCATCATGCAACATTGTTCACCCACATTTTCCTTTTTTAAGACCCTGTTTTCAGTTGCTTATCACTTTGTCAGACTTTAACCATTTGTCCTGAAATTTTCTGGGCCAAGGGTCTTAGACATTTCTGCTATTTCCAAGAATGAGGGTAGGATAAAATTTATCATTTAGCCCATTTTTTAAAAAAATCTTAGAACCTTTTCATTGAGAAGCGCTTGTGCTTTGGCACAAGGACTTGAAATTTGGTGGGGTTGTCACCTAGTATCAGTGATATGTTTCTTATCCCTGTGAAAATTCACCAAATTAACCCAATGCATAAGTCTGTGAAAAATCTTACACATGCTCCATAGAGACTTCTTTGAGTTTTGCATCTAAATTCTCCAAAGACATTGTTTATACTAAACATGCTCCACCCTCTTAGCTCATACACACTGACTAGACTGTGGTCATATGTCATTCCCTCAGAGACATTGTGCACGCTCCACTTCAGGGCTGCAGAGGCTGAGAATGACTCTTCCTGCAGTTACTCCTCTAGAATGAGATAAGGGTATTGTGGGGAAAAAATAAAATGTGATTGTATAAAGACCATCAATGCAAGAGGGACGATTCGAGTTTGCACAGGCAAGCTGAATTCTGGCATTTCTAAGTTTTGAATGTTTCACTTTGCAACCTCACATGCTTTTAAGATGGTCCATATGGGTGTAATTTATATATACAATAACCTCCCTGCAGTGCAGAGAACTTAACAACTAGAGCCTTTATTAAGGATCCCAGTCTTGATTTGATTACTTCTGCTATGGAGAGAGCTTTTTGCAGTTTTTGCCCTTTTGAGCAATTAAATAGCAGGGACTCCTAATCTCTGAGGTCCTACAAAAATAAATAGAATGCTAGAGGATGTTTCTGTGTGGTCTTAGAGGTTATTTATTACTTTTAATAAATCTAGTTGCACTCAAATGCATTTGGAGGGCTTGATCTCATACAAATGTAATCAGAAATAATTCTATTGAAGTCAGTGTTGTGCTATTATTGACAAACAGGTGTGCACTCAGACTACATCCCAAAGTCTCTTAGTTCTCTTATATAGAAATAAATGGTTACCTAATTGCTTGGTTTTTTTAACTTGAACTACAGAATGGGCAGCCTCACCTCAGTCTCCCAAAAAATCATGGAACAGGTCTTCAAGAAATCCATTTCAAAGCAGTTGGAGGAGAGGAAGGTGATCAGGAACAGTCAACATGGATTCACAAAGGGCAAGTCATGCCTGACTAACCTGATTGCCTTTTATAATGAGATAACTGGCTCTGTGGATGAGGGGAAAGCGATGGATGCGATATATCTTGATTTTAGCAAAGCTTTTGATACAGTCTCCCACAGTATTCTTGCCAGCAAGTTAAAGAAGTATGGATTGAATGAATGGACTATAAGGTGGACAGAAAGCTGGCTAGATTGTCAGGCTGAACGGGTAGTGATCAATAGCTCAAAGTCTCGTTGGCAGCCAGCATCAAGCGGAGAGTCTCAGGGGTCCGTCCTGGGGCCGGTTTTGTTCAACACCTTCATTAATAGTCTGGATGACGCTAAGCTTGGGGGAAGAAGTAGATATGCTAGATAGTAGGGATAGGGTCCAGAGTGACCTCGAAAAATTGGAGAATTAGGCCAAAAGCAATCTGAGGCAGTTCAACAAATGCAGTGCATTTAGGACGATAGATTCCCATGCACTGCTACAAGCTGGGGACTGACTGGCTAAGCAGCAGTTCTGCAGAAAAGGACCTGGGGATTACAGTGAATGAAAAGCTGGATATGAGTCAACAGTGTGTCCTTGTTTCCAAGAGGGCTAACGGCATATTGGGCCACATTAGTAGGAACATCGCCAGCAGATCAAGGGAAGTGATTATTCCCCTCTATTTGGCACTGGTGAGGCCACATCTGGATATTGCATCCAGTTTTGGGCCCAATGCTACAGAAAGGATGTGAACAAATTGGAGAGAGTCCAGCAGTGGGCAACAAAAAATGATTAAGGGGCTGGAGCACGTGATTTATGAGGAGAGGCTGAGGGAACTGGGCTTGTTTAGTCTGCAGAAGAGAAGAGTGAGGGCGGATTTGATAGCAGCCTTCAATTACCTGAAGTGGGGTTCCAAAGAGGATGGAGCTCAGCTGTTTTCAGTGGTGGCAGCTGGCAGATGACCAAACAAGGAGCAATCATCTTAAGTTGCAGTGGGGAAGGTCTAGGTTGGATATTAGGAAAAACTACTAGGAAGGTGGTGAAATACTGGAATGGGTTGCCTAGGGCGGGGTGGAATCTCTATCCTTGGAGATTTTTAAGGCTTTGCTAGACAAAGCCCTGGCTGGGATGATTTAACTGGGGATTGGTCCTGCTTCAAGCAGGGGATTGGACTAGATGACCTCATGATGTCTGTTCCAAATCCAATCTTCTATGATTTTGTGATCATTCTTGAGCAGTTTTTTCTCTTTCACTTTCTGTTGTTCACTTTTACTTCTCCATGTCTTTTCTTTTGCCTGGCTACTTCTTTGTCCATTTTTCTGGCTGAGTACTCCCCCAAATTTACCTTTCATTCCTCTGTGTATCAGGCAGAGTGAGTTTTTTGTCCATTGCCTCAGAAATACCAAGGGATCAGCTAGCTGCAATAATATTTCATTAAAATATGGTGACAATAATTGTCTCACAAGGCCAATATTTTTTCCTGATTGACAAACTGTAACACTAAACAGCAGTGATGGACACAATAGACCTGTAGACAGAACATACACAAATACCAGAGCTGACAGCTAAATCACAAACAAATGGCATCAAGTGTTAGAACTCGTGATTTTTCTGTTTTGAAAATACAGGCTTTTGCTCCATTAACAAAGTCTTCTATAGATGTTAGTAATGTTCAGCAATTATCCTCTTTATTTCACACTAAAGTGGCAGGTATATAGTTGTAGCAACTAGAAATGAAAAACAACCTATAGTGAGCCATCCCTCCAGCAAATGCAAAGTTGTGTTCTACACTATATTGATCAGTCATTTGTCCTTTTCAGTTTTATATTACTTAAATGGTAGGTTTTCCTTTGTATGACTGCCCTACAGCCTGACCCATCTCACCATTAGATTGTTTGTTTATTATTGTTTTCTAGTATTCACATTAAATTAGAACTGGTTGACATTTTTTATTTGAAACTGGTCCTGAGGAAAAATAATCCTATTTGAAAACTGCAAATTTTCACAAAAATCTTCCATTGAAAAAAAATCCAGATTTTCCACAAAACTGGAATTTTAAAACTTTTTAAAATAAAATTTTTGAAAATAGTTTTTTGTTTATCCCCATTTTCCTTTCCCCCTCTTTTGTTCTGTCCCCTGTTGTCATTTTACCATTGAACACAACAGAATGATTTAGTCCATAATACTTAGTCCTGCCATGAATGCAGGGTCTGGACTAGATGAGCTTTTGAGGTCTCTTCCAGTTCTATGATTTCCAGGGTGTGTTTCCTACTTTTTCATTTTTCTTTCTTTACTGTTCTCCTTTCTTTCACTTCAAAAGTTGAGGAAGTTTTGAAAAGTGAGAGTAGCAAATAGAAAAGCGAAGAAAAAAAGAGGAGGAAAAGGGTGGAGAAAAAAACCCACTCTGGATATAATTCATTCTAGTGCATTCAGGAGGGAAAAGGGGAAAAGGATTTTTCATTTATTTATTTTTTTAAAACAGCATAACGAATTTAAAAAATTCATTCCAATGCAGAACAAAACTAACTTTGAAATATTTTGCAAAACTGCTTTTCCTTTTTTTTTTTGACAAGCACTAAATTATCCTGTGATTAATTTCACTCCAGTTATCTCAAATGACAAATGCTTGTGATGTAATGATGGAAAAGCCAGTGATGTAATCCTATCTTCCTACATGAGTGTGTTTTAGCTAATAATTGTTGTCTGCAACAACTGTATTTTTTTTTACATCATTATTCATGGTTTGGATTAATTTAATCCATTTCTCTGTTTTGGGATGTTAGTTATGTCCTCTGAGCAGGACTGACTTTATTACGTACAGGGTGCTGTTATATCCACATATAATAATACAACCTGACTTCCATGGGCTCCCTCTGTTTAAAGAGAATGTTCTGATTTTGATACAGATGGTGACTATACCCTGTTTGCATAGCTCTTTCTCTACTAAAACATCTCATAAATAAAGCAGTGTTAATTTCTCAGCTTTTCAGGTTTGAACCAAGTTTTCAGGCTCTGTAATAACCTCAGTATGAGTTTTCAGAGCTAGAGTGTAAACTGCTTTGATCTTAAGCAGCATAGCAGGCCAGGTTTTTGGCTGGTATACATTGAAATAGCTTCATTGAAGTCAACCACTAACACCAGCTGAGAATGACCTGGACCTCTGCTTTTAAGCCCCCATTGGCCTCTGGGAGCCACATAAAATGTGGCATTTGATTACATGTATATATGTGCCATTGTGAACATTCAAAACAGATGGGGGAAAAGGTCAGGGATTCTTTGCTGCTAAGTGTGTTTCTATGACAACTGCAATGTTTATGTTATCAGTGAGCAATCATTTGTTCCAGCAGCAGGATCATTAAAGGGGCATTCTCTCTCCAAGAACTATGGACGCACTTGTTTATGGGTTATTTATTTTTAAATTAAGGTTTGGCAGGTAGCAATCGCTGTCTCTCAAAAGTAGCATATAAGCATCAATGTTCCATTATCAATAAGAGCATTAAAACAGTACTGAGCACCAATGGGCCTATATTGTGTGGGGGAGTACATGAGAAGATACAATGGGAGAGGGAATTTGTTCTGTTTATTGGACTGGAGACTTTGGCCCCGCTCCTGCAATTTACTCGATGCGGGTTGACCCCTGAGCTCAGGCAGATCCTCAATGAAATCAATGGGTCTCTGAGCAAGGGGTCTGCTTGTGTGGAACCCACTGGAAGACTCAGGCCTTTGTGGAAGGCTGGGAATAGAGCCAATCTTGGCCAAGTCAATTAACCTCCTGTTGCCTCTCCTCAGCTATCTCGGAAATGGGGATAACAATGCTTACATGCATGTCTTAAATTATTCTTGTTATCCTCGTTTGAAAGATGCTATAAGTGCAAAATAAAATTACTATAGTAAATTATCCTTCTCTTCACATGCTGACATAATGGACCTGATAATCATACTGATGTGAGTTGTTATAGCTCCACTGGAGTTATGACAATTTACACCCACAGAATATCAACCCACAAGGTATACAGATCTGAGTGCAAAGATTTTAGCTTTTACAGGAGTGCATTTGCTCAATCTTTCCATTTACGCCATTTAACTTTTCAAAGCCATTTTTAATAGGAAAAGGAAACAAGGAAGGAAGAAATATGGACTCTATACATTGCCAGCTGCTTTAATGGCAAAGCATCTGAGCATAGCGAAACACATCTAATTAATATTTCAGATCTGTCGAGTGTCTATAGAAAAGGTGATCGGATTTCACCTATGTCATCTAGCTCATCATTCAGAGGAATTTCTTGTTATATTGGTGCCAGTTGGCCTTCCTTTGCAGGGCACGTTTGTCAATGTGAAAACGCTCTGCTGGCTTTCCGTATGATCTCTCGTTGATATCTAGCTCTTTCCACTGGCTGTCGCTCTTGGAAGGAATTTGTCTCCACATGCACTGATGTAACTGAAAAAGGCAGGCTTCTATTTTTATGATAAAAAGCCAGTTGCCAGAGAAGGGTGTGTATGCTGAGACTTAACTGCTGTGAATTGCCATCTTCTCCTTGAAATTTGTTGGAAATTAAAATGTCTGTGGCAAAGGGTGACTGGCCTTTGAAAAGGGAAGGTGCTCCTGGGCACCTGTGACTGACTCCCTGCTGAGCATAAAGGACAGCACCTTAGCCTTCAAAGGTAGGAACGAGGAGAGGACACTATGGTAGAGTGAAGCTGCAGGAGCCTTTTAACCATCTGTAGTGTCACTGCACTGCAGCTTCCACTCCGGTTTCCTGCTGCTCATTCTTCCTTTATAAGGCTCAAGTGCCTTCCCTTGAGCCCAGTTGGACAGTAGGTAATTTAGCACCGGACCCCACTCCTTCATAAAGGGCCAGTTATCCTGTGACTGCCTTCCAGTATTGCTGACTTTAGCAAGTTTGCTTTAGACGGCCTACTGTGTGTGCAAACCCATTACTCTTAACAAGCAAAATTTAAGGGTGACAGCTGTAAAACACTGTGCGTAAGGAGCAGCAGGAAACACAGAACTAAAGTCCTCCCAGAAATGTCTGCTCAGTGAGTTGTAGATTACTTCCGACAGCAGACAGAGCAGTTATTGTGTTGGAATTGCTTTGTCTGGACCAGCAGCAGTGAGCGAGTTTTGCTTAGCGGCAAAGTAGAAGTCATGATAAAACCAGACCTCAGTGTGAGAGTATGGAGTGCCAAACAATAGCGTGAGGTTGACTAACGGCATGTTTGTTTATCCTTTGATTTAAAAAAAAAAATCTGCCCTTTGTGCATGGATTTTTCTGAAGCTATTTTTGTTGCGAAAGGATAAAAAGCAGAGAAATCCAACAGTCCTGACTGCTAGAATGCTTTCATTCTGGTTGCTTTTATTCTGCTTTAATGTTACGTGGCATTACACGGATAATAAAGGGCTAAGCTAGTCAGATCTGTTTTCCTTCCTTAAGGACTATGGCTTGTGAGTATTTATTAATAAGCTCAGGGCTATATGTGTGTGAAAGGAGCAAGGCTGACAGCCCTGGAGACTAAAAACTCTTCTCCACAGCATAGATGCTTCATGGGTAGCAGTAGTCAAGGCTTATGCTGCCCCACCCATATATCTTGTGGGGAACAACTTGAAAGGGAGGTGCTGTTTCCAAGGCCCCTTCTGCTGAGACTGCCAAGAGGTTGCTGCTTAGAGCCGGCGGTTGTAGGGACATGGGCACATGTCCATGCATGAAGAGCTTGATGGAGACACCAAACTAATTTCACAGAGGGCAACAATTGGTAATAAGATGGTAACAATTTTCAGTCACTTAGTAACAACCTTTGTTGGATTTGAACCAGCAACCCATATGGGAAAGGTTCTGTACCCTCTTACCTACCAAACTCAGCAGGGCCCCTATTCAGAAAACTCATTTATGCACATTCTTAAGTCCCATGTACTTCAATGGGAGATAAGCATGCGCTTAAGTGGCTTCCCAAATAATATTTTCTTGCATAGACCCTACGTTTCCACTTGAGAAATCACATGTTGATTTCAGCTGTTGCTCTTTGGAAATGACTTCCATGGCTAGAAGGGCTGAAATTCTTCATCATTATAGTGATTGTATTAATCTTGGTGAAATAAATGATCCGTGAGAGTCAAAGGTGTTAACATGACCCTATCACTGCAGACTACTAAGACCTTGTACATAGTTTGGAGTTTGGGAATAGAGAGACCTCAGCTTGCTGAATGCTATGGAAAATACACATTTTTTTTTCACCTTTTATTAAAGATTCAGAAAAGAAGGAAAAACCATTAAAGCATCTGAAATATGAAGTAGCAGGAAACGCTATTATTTTAACAATATCTGTTATCCCCTTTCCCTTTAGTTGTAGAGAAGTGTACAAGGAAACCCACCCACAACCCCTGTTCTGATAGTCTTTTAGATAATATCAAAGATGGAAATAACTGTCCTTTTTGGGGGGAGAAAGAGAAAAAGTTAGTGGAAATCATAGAACCATGGTTTAGAAGGAACCGCAAATGAGTCATCTAGTCTAACCCCCTGCCAAGATACAGAATTTGTTGTATCTAAATAATGGGGCCAGTTAATTCTTTTACAGCTGCTTTGTATCACTAAAATGGTGCAAAGCTGCTATCACTTGCATGGCTGTGGAGTGGAAGAGTTTGCAATCCACAGATCATGACCACTTTGCCCTTGCTATATTGTTAAATGTGAGTGGTGTTTCTGTGACAGACTGTACCCTTATGTTATCCATTCTTATAAGAATATAATACATTTTGTTCAAAGTATGGGGTATCATTTGAAGACTCATAATACACCATGTCACGTGATACTGGAATCCATTTTAAATTGGGTACTTTTCCGTTCAGAAGGGAGGGTGAGGACCCAGAGAGACAAAAGATTCCCGCCATGTGTCAAAGCTATAAAAGGGTGTGGAACAGAACAAAAGGGGATGCCAGTCATGAGAACACCCCTGCTTTCTACCTAAGATGTCTTCTGGAACTAACAAGGACTGTACCAGGGGAAAGGATTGGGCCCAGAGTAGGAAGGAGTCTAGTCTGTGAAAGAAGCTTATAGTAATAACTCCGAGGGAAAGATTTTACCCGTAAACAGCTTCTTAATGTATTAGGCTTAGACTTGTGTGTTTTTGCTTTAGTTTGCTTGGTGACTTACTTTGTTCTGTCTGTTATTATTTGAAACCACTTAAATCCTACTTTTTATACTTAAATCACTTTTGTTTATTAGTAAACCCAGAGTGATTAATACCTGGGGGAGCAAACAGCTGTACATATCTCTCTATCAGTGTTAAAGAGGGCGGACAATTTATGAGCTTACCCTGTATAAGCTTTATACAGAGTAAAACAGATTTATTTGAGGTTTGGATCCCATTGGGCACTGACTAGATGTCTGGGTGCTGGAGGCAAGTAACCTGCTGAGCAGTTTTTAGTTAAAGTCTGCAGCTTTGGGGGTGTAGACCAGACATGAGACTGTGTTGCAGCTGGCTAGCATGTCTGACTCAATGAGGCAGGTTTCTGGAAGTCCCACGTTGGCAGGGAAAATAGGCTCAAAGGTAATTTCAGCATGTCAGGTGACAGTCCCAAGAGGGTCTCTGTGACCGAATCCATCACGCTCCTACATATTGTCAGATAAAGGACGCTAGATTAGATGGACCATGGGTCTGCTGCTGTATGGCAATACTAAGAACCATAGCCCCAATCTTCCAAAGAAGTCAATGACTTTCTGCAGCAAGGGTCAGTTCTGTTAGCAGGATGTAGGCTAAATGAGACTGACACCAGACTCTTAATTACAACAATTACATGATCTTTGATCATTGTTTTCCTTAGAGAAGATGCATTCATCCCAAGCTCACTGGCAAGAATCCCAGTAACTACAATTTATCAGAACCATGCTAACTGAAATCCAAACCTCTTTCCCTGATCAGCACTATTTAGCATGTTATCATAGTCAGCCTAGATAGGAGGAATTTGATGTAGTGAGTCCCCCATTCTCCTGTGTGGTGTTAAGATGCAAGGTGATATTAAGGAAAGTAACGATTTCCAATTTTAAGAGAATCAGTAGAATAGGATTCTGGCACTTACAAAGTAATATACACAGACACACCTGATATTAATCTTTTCACTGCTTGCCATCAAGATTTCCACTAACTGCAATTTAAGTATTCTCAGCATGTTAAAGAGACAACTGATTTAAAAAGCTGCAGCACTTGGGATTTCTGTATAAAATAAGAGGTAATATTCTGTCAAGTGTCAGTGACTTAACTTCTACACGGTTTAGTGGGACGTATGCTACACAATGTCACGTGTGTATGAAAAACTTCCAAGGAGTGTTTATAGCTATGCTATTGCCAGTAGAGCCATGTTATTGTCCTAGCCATCAGGGAAATGCAAATTGGACTGCTTGTCTTGGAAACATAGGAGTTTTCACAAGTCCTTCAGCACTGGCCTAACTCTGCTCCAATTAAAATCAATGGTGAAGCTCTCATTGACTTCAGTGACATCAATTAAGTCAACACTGAGCCTTTCTGAAAAGTCTCATGCAGAAAATCTTGCAAAATGTGAAAGTCAGACTTTCTGCCAATTTTTGCTCCCTGGGTATGCACAGGAAAAAAGCTGGAGAAGTGGCTATAACTGAGTAATCAGTTTCTCTGAGACTGCAAACTGTATTTAAGAAACTCGAACCAGATTTGTAAAGCTATTTAGGCATGTAAAAACACAGCTAGGTTCATAGTGGAATTTTCAAAGGGCCTAGCACCAGATCCTCAGCTGGTGCAAATCAGTGTAGCTCGTGATTTTTGAATGCTGGGGGTTGGACCACTAATAATGGTTTATTCACACATATGGTTCAGCTGAAACAAATGGTAGCTGTGCTTGGGGTTATTTTTTCAATACAAGATATCACTGTGATCAAAATGTGGGCATCTATTTAATTTTCTCCATGTATGTATAGTAGGAATTGCACAACTGACAACCCTGATTATTCCTTGTTTTAGCAGGACACATGGTCAGTTTCCATTTACCTATTTAATGACTAATCATATTAGTAAAGTGTATAGGCAATTGCTTGACCACACTTTGATTTGTTATCAAACATATTCAAGAGATCAAATAACCAATACCAGTCAGTTTTATTGCTAAAAGTCTGTAATAGTATAGTACAGGGGGAAAAAAGCTCAATACACTATCAATTTCCAGAATGCTATCTTGTGTGGCATTGTTGAATTCCCTGAATAAAGAAGGCTTGCTTCCAAGTTACACATTTCAGCTAGTGGCATTTATAGCATGATTTTACAAGTGATAAAATTATTTGCACATCACTACAATCCAACCCACCAATTCATACCAGTTCTTTAACTTATTGTACTGTACCTTTCTTATCTTTGTTTTGGAGACTAGTATTCCAGGTACTGGAACGGTACCTCTTCTGCTTGTACTATGGCAGAATATTAAAGTATTTGGCCTTTGAGCAGTTTCTTATTTTCTAATGCCAATGCAGGTTTGCAAAGTGCTATGGGATACTTAGCATAAGCAAATAGGATTATAGAAAAAAACATAGGCCACTTAACTGTTGGAAATATAAATATACACACACAATATAATGTTGTGTACTTAATGTGAGTACGGGGTAGGCAACCTATGCCAAAGGTGGCACATGAGCTGATTTTCAGTGGCACTCACACTGCCCATTTCTTGGCCATCAGTCTGGGGGGCTCTGCATTTTAATTTAATTTTAAATGAAGCTTCTTAAACATTTTAAAAACCTTATTTACTTTACATACAACAATAGTTTAGTTATATATTAAAGACTTAGACCTTCTAAAAATGTTGAAATGTATTACTGGCACGCAAAACCTTAAATTAGAGTGAATAAATGAAGACTCGGCACACCACTTCTGAAAGGTTGCCAACCCCTGTTGTAATATATGCAATGTGAATAATGCATATTAATAATGTGAGATAAATATAGATAAGCCCAGCATATACTGACCAACTAATTCCAATGTCAGTCTGAAATGAACTGCGAACTCATTATTGCACTAAAAGACAGCAATTTCAGTGATCTCAAATACAACCACGAGGCACAATAAACCTGCTGAGTCTTTCTTAACTGACTGACCTTTCACTTATGCCCTAGTGAAATAATTTAGGATATGACTACATACTGATCAAAACAACTTAGCATATTACTATGTAATAAGCAAAATCCAATAACCAAGCATTAGTCCCTTAACAGTCAGCCAGCTAACTGTGCATGTTTGTCTTCTCTCCTTCCCTGTTTTCTCGACTGACATGTAAAATATTGTTTTGGAGAATGTTTAGAAATATTATTAGCTACTTATCTGCCCCCCATTTTTGTAATATCTGAGCCCCTCACAATCTTTCTCTCAACATCCTTGTGAGGTAGGAAAGTCCTGTGATTCTCATTTTAGAAGATGAGGAATTGAGGCATTGAGACTTAACAGCTTGCTAGAGGTTACACAGGAAACCTGTGACTGAGCAGGGATTTGAATGTGGGTCTCCCAAGTCCAGTCTCAGTGAGAGAATTACTGGATGAATCCACCACACAATGGAGTCCTATAAGGCAAGTAAAATAACTGTTACTGTACACTGCATTTATTGCTGCTGCTGATACATTTTCTCTGTGTCAGTCACAAATGAATGTTTGGCTCAGATATGTCTATAATAAATGCAACCAAGAAGATATGATTCTGTGTTTGACAACAATTCTGATCAAAATGTTAAAAGATTATTCACTGTCGTGTGTCAAAGATCAAAAATAATTGACATTTATAAGAACCACCAGTGGTTTCCTGGGTGATTCCAGGGTCAAGAATGGCCATCTCTGTGGAGATTAAATAAGGGTTTTTTTTGACAGACTGCATATTGGCAATGTATGCCCATTGCTCCAATAAGCTAAATCTTTGTTCTCATGGACATGTTTTGCCATGGCATTCCCAGTGCAGGAGACATTTTGGCTTTGCAATGTTACACGGTTAGAATGTAAACCTCTTTCTCACCCAGGGAGCAGCATAGCTTTCGCAATGAAAAAAAGAACACACAATGCACCCAAAATCCTATGTGATAGAGATGCAAAAGGCCCATTAGATTATCGAGTCCACACCTTTGTCAGGGTCGGTCTGTTGCCTCAAGTATATTTTGCAGCCCCTTCTCTAATCTTTTTATAAAAGTAATGATCATGGGGTTTCCACCTCTTCCTTAGAGAAAACTAATGCTCAGTCCATGAGATATAGCTGCTTTCCTGATTCAGCTTGTATGTAGCTTTCTTGCTCCATTGTTATGGATGGTGGAAGAGATTTCAGTAACTAAAGGTTCTTACTCCATCATGTTACTTCCAGTTATACCTTCATAACACACTGAACTATTTAGGCCAAATTCAGAGGTGTGTTAAGATGGTGTAATTTACGCCATTTTTCAGGCCCTCAGTGAGTGCATTGTAGTAATTTAGGCTCTCTTACCCCTGCATTGCGACAAGCCATCTCTTCCCCTCCTGCCCCCACTTTCCTTGCACATTACCTCTTACTTTGAGCCCCCCAAAGGTATTTTTGCCTCCGATTTCAGAACACATATGTGTTAGTCAAAATAAGACATCACCCACTTATGCTTTCATTGGGTGAGTTACATCAGTTTTGGTTCCTTTGGGAGTTTTTCTGCAGGGTCAGGGCCGTTTACACCTGCTTACATCCACTAAATGCACAAATTATACCTTCTTGTACGTGTAGATTACTGAGTCATTGACATAAATATGTGAGAGCAGATGACATGACTGGGTAAGGGTAAGGAATGGTGTCCCTAGACTCTGTTTGCCAGAGGGGGGTGATGGATGACAAGAGAGAGATCATTTGATCATTACGTGTTAGGTTTGTTCACTCACTCTGGGGCACCCGGCATTGGCAACTATCAGTAAACAGGATACTGAGCTGGATGGACCTTTGGTCTGATCCAGTACGAACTTTCTTATGTTCTTATGACTGTAAGAAGGGTATAGAATGAGAACAGGAAAGGAACAAGGACAGAACCCTATGAGAGCACCCAAACGAGAGTGGGTGGGAGGAGAGACAAAATGAGAGGCTAAAGTAATGGCTAAAGACACAGAAAGAGAACAACGATGAAAGCACAGAGGGAGGGAAAGATTTTGAGAGAGAATTATGAACAGCAGTGTTAAGGCAGTAGAGAGGTGAAAGAATGAGCATGGAGTACTGGCCCTCTTATTTATCCAGAAACCGCTCATTAGAGACATTGATGAGAGCAGTTTCAGTGGAGTGGACAATACAAAAATAAGGTTGGAGAGAATTCTAGATGGAGATAGAAGAGAGAATCTTGAGGCAGTGGTGGTTAAATACTGTGTTCATTGAGTTTCAAAGGAGAACGGAGTGACAGCTGCAGAAAGAGGATCTTGGGTAGAGGATATCAGAATATACTTTTACTTGCTGTTTCAGGGTACAAAACTCAGGAGAAGATTTGAGACTCTGTAGGCAATCAAGTTCAGGAGGTAGGAGGAGATGGGTCATTGAATGGTGTGTGGTATAAAAATCTATATGAAATAGGTCTGGGGCCAGAGGAAGGCAAGAAACATTGATGTTGGAAATGGGAGTCTGATGCTGGCAAATCAGGTTGCAGCTCTTGCCAAGGCTGTAAGCATCAGCTGAGCACTGACCAGTTCATAGCTGGAAACTAGACCACCTCACCAGCATGTTAGTATTGTTCAAGATAGATGTTGGACCTGTAAGTTTGTGTTCAGAGTTTAGACTCTATGGAAAACTTGTAAGTTGCTGCCTGCATGATCCCATGCTACCAGGTGTTGCTTTATAACTGTAAAAATGCTTGCTCCAAGCCTGTGAACCCCAGGCATGAGGAATAATCCACCATCCATCAAGAAAGACTGTCAAAACTAAATGGGTCATTGTGGAATGTCACAATACAAAGATTTGGTTAATGGCTTCTCGCACCTATAAAAGGGCTGTGTGCCAGAAAACCCATCCCATCAACTTGAATGCTGGAAGAAGGGGATGCATCAGAAACACAAGGGAAAAAAAATCTCTCTCTTTCTTTTGCTGTTTGGATTTTCACAGGGCTGGAGCTAGGAAACAGAAGCAAAGATCCCCAGAATCATCCTGGATTAGCCCTAAAAGACATTCCAAACTGACAGATTGCTACCACTTTTAAATGCATAGACTGTAACTCATTTGTGTATATGTTGCCTGCTTTATCCTGTAAAGAACTCTCTCATTTCGTTTTCCTAGTTAACAAATCCTTAGTATCAGAGGGGTAGCCGTGTTAGTCTGGATCTGCAAAAGCGACAGAGTCTTGTAGCACCTTATAGACTAACAGATCCATAACAAATCCTTAGTTTACTGTAGGATTAGCTATGTGCATTGTCTTTGGTGCAAGATCTCAGGTACACATTGATCAGAGGTAAGTGAGTGGTCTCTTAAAACTGAGAGCAACCTAAATCTTGTGTGATCTTTGGTGATCTTTGGTTCATTTGCTTGAGTGGCAAGATAGACTGGAGTGCCCAAAGGGCCACTCTGGGTCTCCATGGAGAAGAGTGCTGTTGTGTGTAGGGTGACCAGACAGCAAATGTGAAAAATCAGGACAGGGGGTGGGAGGTAATAGGAGACTATATAAGAAAAAGACCCCAAAATCAGCACTGTCCCTATAAAATCGGGACATCTGGTCACCCTAGTTGTGTGTCAAGTGTTCACGTGTTACTGGGTTGATGAAATGTAACAGAACACACCACCAGTTTGGGGTGTTCCCTACTTTTTTGATAATCTGCTCTCAGGCTGATGCTCATGATCTTGAACCACAGCAGGCAGCATGACAGGGAGAATGATGGGAAGCTCTTTTGTAACTTAAATCGCAGGAGTGAGTTGAGCTAGGTGGTGTTCCATCCACTGAAAGGAGCTATTGTCCCTCATTGATAATGACAACAGAACAACCTGGGTCTACTGAATTGTATATTTTTTTAGGCATCACTTTGTTGTTTGGGTACTGGCAAAGGCCCGAGAAATATACACTAAAGTCTGTAAGACCTTGATCAGACTCAGCATTAGTCCTGCAGCTCAGGTTTTAAATGACACTCCGGCTGCACTGGGCATGAATCAGTGTTCAAAGGGCAATGTAATGACCCATAATTTGCAACACCGCTTGACATGAGTAACAGATGAATCTCAGTTTAGCGAGGGAAGGTGCTGATGCCAGATCAGACCTGATGAAGGAATTGACATGATTACTAAGTTAAACAAAAGCCACCTATTGATCCTGATCACAAGGGTCCAAAACCCATTAAGGAAGCAAGTCCTAAACTTGCCCTACCCAGTTGCTGAGTATGTTTTCCCTTCTCTTAGCAGTCATTTACAGAGGAATTATTCCTGTCTGAATTCCATCTGACTGTGCAAGGTGAGGGAGTTCAATTATTTAATCATGCCTGTGTTCTTGACTTGAAAGGCCAATGTTAGAGCTCATGTGCTCTC
This sequence comes from Dermatemys mawii, assembly GCA_007922305.1. Taxonomy (NCBI): domain Eukaryota; kingdom Metazoa; phylum Chordata; order Testudines; family Dermatemydidae; genus Dermatemys; species Dermatemys mawii. Next base: position 42,092,846 of record ML677342.1, on the reverse strand, counting down.
TGTTTAATTTATACCAATACTTAACCTTGTTGGACTGCTCTCTTGTTTGCATGTCTGTTGGTCATGTATCCCGAGAGGAATGCATTGCCCCTGCATTTTCACATTTGCTGAGTTTTATGGGTCTGACCTTGGACTGGTGGCTCTGAATTGAAAGCGTTGGGTTCAGTTTTTCTATGCATTTCCAGAGATGCAGAGAACATTAAGGATGGAGGAAAATCAGAGACTTCTTTGGTGCATCCTCCTGTTGCATGGCAGATGAAATGTCATGCTTTCAGCAGGAATCTGCAGATATGTAAATGGAGATTACCTGTACATTCATCCTATTTTGTTCTCCCAACTCCTTCCATAACCACCTAGTGTTTTAACATGTGTATTTGCTCATAATTTTGTCAGCAATGTTGAGAGTGTTAGTTACAATGGAAACATCCTTTTTCTTCTTCAAGTGCATTCTTTCTTCCTCTGAGCCTATAATAAATAGCCTGGAACCCAGACCAGCCTGTGTGTGGTATTTTTGGCTAAGGGAGGTGGAACGAGAGAACTGGGGCAACCTGGGAGAAGAGAACTGAGGGGATGGCTGGATACTGGGAGAAGGAGAGGAAGATAGATTAACTGCGAGTGGGATAGAATTGATGAGGGGGAGAGAAACACTGGACTGGGAAGGGAGGAAATGGATCAGAGAAGGGGAGAAAAGTTACATGGTTGGGGAAATTGATGGAATTGGTGGAGTTGTGTAGTGACTATATTGAAACTTTAAATTTACATATGTGAATTTTAGACAAATACCGCCAGGCTTTTTGATAACCCCATTGGAAACTTACAGGGGCGGTATGCATCAGCTTTATCTCTTGGTTTGAGGAACAAGTGAAAATCAGGGTGGGTTGTTTTAACTGAACCTCTTTCCTGTCCTAAGTGACTGCAAACAATATTGTCATACCAGGGAGGTAAGGAAGGGCGGAGATTGCTTAGATACAGGAGTCAAACTTATTACCTGCTGCTCTTTGAACAAGAACACAAAAAATTCACAGATGTGACCTTTTCAGAGATAAGGTCAAGTCGACTTATGAGCTTTATTTGGACTTATGAATTACTTGTCATTTTGTGTGACTGACAGGGATACTGCATATTTATTTCTACCCTTCTGTGCAATGTCTGCCACTCTCCTAGCCCAGGTCTACATTGGGGGGTGGGGAGAGGAATCGATCTAAGATATGCAACTTCAGCTATGGGACTAGCATAGATGAAGTTGAGATCTCTTAGGTCAACTTACCTAGGCATCTTCATGGTGCCAAGTTCACCACTGCCACTCCCCGCATCGACTCTGCTTCCACCTCTCATGGCAGTGGAGTTCCAGAGTCAATAGGGAGAGTGCTCAGGGATTAATTTATCGTGTCTAGACTAGATGCGATAAATCGACTGCAGAGAAAAGAATCTCTACCCACCGAGCCGGTGGGTAGTGTAGACCTGCCCTCAGAATATTACCATTGCGAGGGTTTGAAAAGCAGCAAAGTCTGAAGAATAAAACTGCAATGTTAAATGAATTGAGCTCTTCTTCCAACATCTTGAACAGCCTAATAGTGGAATGAGTGTGGTTCAGTCTGATCATGGTACTAGGCACAGTATAGGAACATGGGTCAAACAGGACAGAAAAGAATAACACAGGAATAATTTAGTAGCAACTCTTACAACCAATTTGCACCCAACACGTAGAAGAGGTGAGATGGTTCATTAACTGTACTGAGGTCTACACTACAAACTTGCCAAGGCACAGCTGTGCCATTGTAGCCCTTCTGGTGAAGATGCTCTAAGCTAACGGGAGAGAGTGCTCCCATTAGCTTAATAACTCCACCTTCATGAGAGGAAGTAGTTATGTTGGTGGGAGAAACTCTCCTGTGACATGGCACTATCTACCCCAGCGCTTAGGTCTAGGGAGAGGATTATTCACGCAGTTAGTATGCAGCAGGTAGATGTTGGTTGTCACATCAGCACAGAGTGAGATGTTTTGTTGAGATGCACACTCCATTTCCTTCTGGGATTTAGCTACATCACTCAGGCTGTGGATCATTCACACCCCTGAGCAACGTAATTATATGGAAGTAAATCTGTACTGCGTACTGGGGTGGGTTTTCATCTATGTGCATGTTTGTGAATATAAATCATGGAACAGTTCAGAACAGGGCTAAATCAGGTCAATCTACTTCATGTCTTTTTATTTATTTTTTTAGATTTTTAAATGATACCCATTAGTTTGCTCTGTGCACAAATAATTGTACAAACACACCCATCCAAAGCAGAGAAGACAAATACAGGTTCTCCCCTTCCCCCACGCAAGAAGCAGACAGTGGGGCTGCAAGTACCTAGCGGGTTCACAAATGCAGCTGTTTAGCTCTTTCCTACCATGCCCCTCAGATAACTCTGATTATACATCATGTAGGGCCCTGAGATCCCTTTCCTAGAGTCGTCTGCACAGCTGGCCAGCCAAAAGACAGACAGATTTATGTCAGAATCCTTCCTGTGGTTCATCAGAAGTTTGTCAAACCTAGTATGTTTCTGTGACACATTTTGGGTTTATTGGCATTTCCAACCAGCTCTAGCTTAGCTCCCAACTCTGCTGCAGACTTTGCGTGACGTTGGTCAAGAGACCTTGGGTATATCTACATAGCCAAACCTGTGCCTGGACTAACCTACCCAAGCTGGCCTAAACCCAGCTAGCATGGACAACAATAGCAATAACAATAGTGAAGACAGTGCAATAATAAGAGCTTGAGTCTGGTGCAGGTCCTGGGTACGTATCTGGCTAACTACTCCACTCTGAAGCCTGTGTTGCACTGTGTTCACTGCTATTGTTAACTCCGCTAACTGGATTCAAGCTAGCTCAGGTAAACTAGCCTGTGCATGGTTTTTGCTGTGTGGACATACCCACAGTGTCTCGGTGCCTGGGTTTGTCATCAGTGAAATGGGTACAATAGTAATTCCTAGCATGTGAGGATAAATGCATTCGTGATTGTGAAGTCCTCTGGAAGTACAGTGACCGGCCCTCAAGAACCTGGCAGGTTGACAAATACATTTATGTAGCTCTTTTCTCCCAGGCTCATCTCAGGAGACCCTCAGCACCTGAAACATCTGAAGACACAGTTGGCTTCCAAAGCTAAATCCTAGAAGGAAACAGAATGTGTAACTCAGGATAACATCTCACCCTGTGCTGAGCCATTAAGAGCTGATGTGACAACCAGCGTCTACTTGCTGCATACTAATGCAATGTCTAGCAATGTCATTTGAGAGTTTAACTCAGAATCAACTTTCAGTCATCAGTTTTGCCTTTCCGACATGAAGGTTTTCTTTCCAAATGGGCCTATTTGCGCAAATTAGAAGCAGCCCATTTGGAGTCTGACTATTTTTATGCAGTCCTAGGAGAGCAAGGTAGGGGTTTTATGGAGTGAGCTCTCAGGTAGACACACATTTGACTCAAAATGTGCTGAGTTATAAAGTTTCTCCTAAGGCAACCGTATATCTTCTGTATCCAGAGTCAAATTATATTTGGCATTTGATTGAAAGCCCAAGACATCTTGGTGCTAAAGACGAGTGTGAGCGCTAAAGCAGGAGGGGATTCATTTTGACAGAACAGATGTTTCTATTCCTATCTTACCTGGCTGGGTGACAGATAAGTTCTAATCCCCTCTATCCCTTCTCTCCGCACCATTCCATCCACTGAAAATTATTGAGCTAGCACACTATTGAAATGACACTTTTCAAATTATTGTCCACCTGGCAATGTTGAAGGGACTATTTTAGAGATTGCACTTGCACTGGGATTACTTCCGCAGTTAGTAACATGAGCTCATTGACTCGTACCCAGAGGTTTCATTTCAAACTTGGAAAAAGTTCACATGTGGCACAGCAGAGAGCAATCCCTCCCTTTGCCCCTGTGCAAAGTGGGGCTGGTCTGTTGAGAGAGTGGTTGTGATCAGTCACAGCCTTTATTTTAGCCTGACTTATAGGCATTTACTTGGGTGAGCGCTTCCGTTGACTCTGTTTTAAAGATTTTGAAGCTTGAGGAGTGCTTGGGGCAGCATGGGGGGGAGGGGCGTGCCCAGGTGGCTTTAAGACACATGTGTGGCCCCCTTCCCTTGGAGCTGGTCACTTACTGTGGTGGTCCACAGCAGACTCAGGGCTGCTCTTTTTTACACAGGTGCCAGTGTGGCCACAAGGGGCCACTCTAGAAGCTAGGGATCTCTAGGTACAGGGATAATCCAGCCAAAGGACTGGGCGGGGTGGGAGCCACAATAGCATAATTAACTTACACTGGCTTGTAATGGGAGCAACACGAAGCAATGAACCAATCACAGGGGGTTTATCCTTTGGCGTAAGACAACAGAATGCAGCTCAGGATTAACTTGCTTTGTGCTTTCTCCATCTTTTCTCTACATTTTATTGCACAATTATATTTTGCCTTTTGGTATTCGTTCTATCATACTACCTTAGTGCTGTGGTGAATATCATTTTATGCAGCCCATTTATTATGAAGGTCTATTTTTTATGATTATATATATTATACATGGCAGCACATGCTATTACTCAGGTCAAGAAGGCCTCGTATACAGGCCTGTGTTGTTTCTTTCATTATATTTGTATTTCACGTGTCTTAGGCAGACACATTTCATCCATCTTAATTATCTGATTATCTTCCATGATACAGATATCCTTCCTGTCTCCAAGGAGGGGAAGGGATGTGGGGAAGGAGATGTGGACCATTAGAATAGATGGAAATAAAGGAAGTCACACCTCATATCAAATTGTTTTCACATTTCCTTCTGTACTGATTTTTTTCAAAAGCTGATTATTGTGGCTGCTCTGCAGGCCAGTCTCATTAGAAACCCATTGATTGTAAAGCCTCATTGTTGCTCCAGATGTTAGGATTGGGAGAGAATAGATAAGGGGAAAAAATTAAGGCTGATAGTTTATTACCTTAATGTTTGTTGTGCTCTTTGAGCTCTTCCTAGATATATATTTTTAAAGCTACAAATTAATTATTGTCCTTACACAATAACCTCCCTGCCTTTAAAAAGGTCAGAGGGGGAATGGATGTCTTTTCCATCATAAAAAGCAGCCCGAGGTTGATTGAAGTAGTGAAAGCCCATTTGACTCTTTTTACTGCAAAATGGATGTACTTTTAATGGCTTCCCCCCACTTATCTATGCTGCAAAGAGCAGACGCGCCATCGTTAACTTAGCAACAGTACTAAATATCACAGTCTACTGGCTCATGGCCTTCTGTTGCAAAATTTCTCCTTCATGGCTACCTGGGCCGGCAGGGGAAGCCTTGCAACAGTGCTGCTAAAATTATGGCTAGTTCTATATTCCTGGGCGAATGATGTTTGTTTGAGGCCCTTCTCTCAACCCAGTGAATAGAAAACATAACATGTATTATGCTTAGACTCTCATTCAGCACAGTCCTCAAACGTGTGCTTCAGTGCTTTGGGACCTATCTAGTGAAGTACTTCTCTGACCTCCTATAATATCTGAGCGCCTCACCATCGTTAATGTATTCTCCTTCACCTCACCTCAGTGAGGTAGGGTAGTGGCTATTATCCCCATTTTACAGAGGGGAAACTGAGGTACAGAGAGACTAAGTGACTTGCCCAAAATTTCACAAGTAGTCTTTGATGGCCCAGGACTTTGCACCTGGGTATTCTGCAGGTGCCTTAAGCACTGGACCATTCTTCGTTTCCTCAATGGTCACTGAGGATATGGCATTTGCAGAGGAGCTTTGTGGTGGTGGTGGGAGAACCATGTAACTGGTTTCAGTATAGAAGGCTGCCTGACTGCTGCGCTTAGGGCAGCAAAAAACATAGAGCCACCCTGATCAGACTGGTTTGGGTGCTTCCCAAGGAGAATGCACTAAAGCCATTAAGGCTACTCTCTCTGTATTATAAGGCATTGTCTCTTAGGGCTTGTCTTCACTAGAGTGGGGAGAGATCAATCTTATGGCGATTGATTTATCGCATCTCATCAAGATGCGATAAATCTATCTCCAGCAGCGCCTCCGTCGACTCCGTAACTCCAGCTCGCCAAAAGGCGCAAGCTGGAGTCGATGGGGAAGCACGCCGCCAACCGCCGCCGCCGTGAGGACAGCAGGTAAGTCGGCTGTAGATACGCTGATCTCATCTACGTTATTAACGTAGCTGAAACTGCGTATCTACAGTCAATCTCCCACCCTCCAGCATAGTGAGGACCAGCCCTTAGTGACCCTTAAGTGTAAGCTGGTAGGCAAGTAATACAAATGCCCTCCTCTCTCTTTCTCCAGGTGGGTATGCTGATTCTGCTAGCCAGCCAGACCTGTAGGGCTGAATTACCCACCCCTATTTTTGGGACAAACACCACAGTAATGACAGATCCAGACACCATATTAACAGCAGACATGCCAACTCTGATGAATTGATTGCAAGAGTTGTGATTTCTGAGTAAAATGAAGCCTCACTCATGACCTTGGGTTGGAACACTCAGATGTCAATATTTTTTCTTTTTCAGCCATGGCATAATTGTGTTTCCAGTCAAACAAGCGTTACCCCGTCCTAAACAGAGGAATGTGGTTTCTCCACCAGGCCCTTAAATCCAAAGGACTTTGAAAGACAATAAGAATTCATTTACATATCAGATAAGCAAAGGGGAAGAGACAGCCTGTCTACACCCCAGCAGGGAAGAAAAAGTTCGTTTGAGATATAAAGAAGGGGAGGGACAACCCTCAAATAAGCAATTGAATTGACTGAAAAAAAATTATGACATTTGAGCATTTTAAAAGTGAGGCTTAATTTGACATAGGCCATGTCTACGCTAGTGAGCTTACTGCAGCATAACTGCATCATTTCCGCTATGCTGCTGTATGATCACTTGTGTAACCACGCTGTCAATGGGTGAGACCTGTCCTGTCAACACAGTAAAATCACCTCGTTTAGCTAATGAGCAGCAGTACCTATGTCAGTGGGAAAAGCGCTGCCCCCCTCCCCCGACATAGTGCTGTGCACACTACTACTTATGCCGGTGAACATGGCTGTGTTTTTCACACCCTTGAGTGACATAAGTTTTGCCGACGTCAGTGATAGTGTGGACATGGCTTTAGAAATCCTCTCAGCCACCCCAGGTGTGGCAGGGGCTCCAGCTGTAAGCCCCGGGCGGCTCCGCCCCTTCCAGCCTGGGAAGCAGGAGAGGAGACCCCAATGCAATCCCACCAGGCCTAGGGAGGGCGAAGAACCCTGAGAAGTGGAGGGGAGGCTGGGGGCGGCAGGGGGCTGGCATGAGGAGGCGGAGGGTTGATGGCGTTGTGGAGGTTGCACTGACGGTGTGTTCTGAGCAGATGCTGAGAGTGCTGGGAGGGTGAAATGAGGATGGTAGAGAACTGACGGGGTAGGGAGATGAACTAATGGGGTGGTGATGATGGGGGCTGAACTGAGGAGGTTGGGATGGGGGAGAACTGGTGAGGGATAGGATTAATTGCTGGGCAAAATATGGGCATGTGTGGGGGTGAGAGCTCCTCCATCAGGGGCCAAGAATCATAGAATATCAGGGTTAGAAGGGACCTCAGGAGGTATCTAGTCCAACCCCCTGCTCAAAACAGGACCAATCCCCACCTAAATCATCCCAACCAGAGCTTTGTCAAGCCTGATCTTAAAAATCTCTAAGGAAGGAGATTCTACCACCTCCCTAGGGAACCCATTCCAGTGCTTCTCCACCCTGCTAGTGAAAGAGCGTTTCCTAATATCCATCATAGATCTCCTCTACCTTATTCAGTACATGTGAGAAAGTGAGCAACACTAATTGTCACATGCACACACCCTGAGGATGGGCGGGGGAGTTCCAAAATCAAGACAGACCTAATAACACAATATAATTTTTTTAAAAAGTCATGATTTTTGGGCCACCCTCATGATTTTGGAGCGGGGGAGTCCAACTCTTGATTTTTGATCTCTTGAAATTGGCAATACTGTGATAGTCACCAACGCACATACTCACATTTGTTAGATAGGCATCCGTGTAGCGTGTAACAGAACTGGGAACCTATGGCAACCTTTTCAAACCTTGCAATGTTTACTTGTCATCTTCTCTTTAACCACTCACTTTGTTGCTGAAAGTCTAACACTAGTCACAGCTTGTTTATGTACTCACCTTCTCCCAGCATTGCTTCTTGGAATGGTATGTGCAGGGTTATACATCAGGGAGAGCTCAGTTCAGTTTAGCAGGGCTGAAGTCATTAGACTGTCTGACAGCATAAAGAACACAGTGCTTGTTCTCTCAGCGACATTCCCGCTTAACAAACAGCAAATATGTGGTGTAATTGCCACATCATATGCCTCCGCGATGCTGACCTGGATATCTGTAATAGCCACCCTGAATTGTATTATGCTATATGAGTTGTTCAGTATTCCAGGCCTGTTCCTTCCTAACCATTATGATTGATCTGTGCCGTTCATGTTCTTTATTGACTGCTTTTCCCCCCCATAAGGTTACTGTGGCAACAGGAAGAATGACCAGATGTCTTTTTTGTCTGTAGCATCTATAGGTATCAATATGTAGCATTTATATGCCATAGAAATGTTAATGTATAGAACCAAATTCTACAGTAGGGAGGGAAGATGTTGGAGCGTAGGAACAGGCAGCATTGCTATTATTAGCGGCATCCACAATTAGCAGGTATATGGGTGTCTTGAACCCTGTCTAAAAAAACAATTTTCCTGAAGGCGTTTCCCAAGTCTGTATTTTAGTTTCATGCAGGACATCTGCAGACACCACTGTTCATTACTAAAAGAGAAGCAGCACTGTTGGGTTACGTAGGGAGGTGGTGGAATCACCTTCCTTAGAGGTTTTTAAGGTCATGCTTGACAAAGCCCTGGCTGGGATGATTTAATTGGGGATTGGTCCTGCTTTGAGCAGGGGGTTGGACTAGATGACTTCCTGAGGCCTCTTCCAACCCTGATATTCTATGATATGATATCCCATTTGTTACCGGAGGCATGGAGATTCCTGGGAAAATATTTCCCATGTTGCGCAGCAAATGTGCACAAAAGGGCTTGATGCTCCTCTTGAGCTCCTGTAAATCAGGAGCTGTCAGGATTGCCTCCCCACTCTGAACTCTAGGGTACAGATATGGGGACCCGCATGAAAAAGGGAACTAACCCCCCAAGCTTATTTTACCAGCTTAGGTTAAAACGTTCCCCCCAGAACACAACTTTTCCTGTGTCTGGAACTGATAATGCTGCCACCACCAAGTCAAGCCCCCAAAAACTACAGGAAAGGTACTTGGAACCCTTCTTTCTCTTTCCACAACCCCCCGCCCCAAACTTCTCCTCCCCTGGGAAAGACAGAGAGAAAAACCTTTCCTGATCCTGCAAGACATGCCCAATCCCAAACCAGCATCTTACACAATGGAAAACAAGCAGTCCAATTCTTAAAAGAAAGATTTTAATTAAAGAAAAAGGAAAGGAATAAATCCCGTGTAAAAAATCAGTAGACAAAGCACTTGCATCACAACAGCATCAAAGGGACAACCCCCGCCCTAGGAATTTGTCCTTCTGCTGAAGCTTTAAAGTTATAGAGAAACACAGAGATACATTCCCACAATCTGAGAAACTTTCCAATTGATATAACCCAAACATAAGACTTACTGCTGAACTTGACTTGCTGTTGCTGATTAGAATATTAGATAGGCAGAGTAAAAGAAATAGGTGTGGTTCATCCCATAGCTGGGCAAACAGAGAGAGGGAAACTGAAAAACTAAAACCCCTCTTTGTCTTCGGAAGTTGATTAGCATTTCTGGTTCCTATTGGTCACTTGTCCCCCTCTCAGGTTACCTTGAGCTTAATCCCTGACAGGTAAACAGTATTTCTAGGCTACTTTATACTTATGACAGGAGCAGTCAGTGGAGTTACTGGTTCAAATGAGGAGAATCTGGCCCACATGGCTTTACGACAGGCTTGCACAACTCGGAATACAGCAAGGACCATATTACTGCAAAAAAAAACAAAACAGCTGCGGGCCGAAAAGCCCCGCCCTCGCCCCGCCCCCATCTGCTTTCCCCCACCCCACCACTTGGCTTGCCCCACCCCTATTCGCCCCCCGCGGGCTGCACAGTGAGCCCATGTGGGCCGAATGTGGCCCCCAGGCTGCATGTTATGCAGGCCTGCTTTACGAGAAAAAGGTGGGTCATTCATTGGGATGAATGGCAGGGAAATGTAGAAAGAGTGAAAGAGAAATTGGCCCTGCCCAACGTGGAATTCACTGTGGTAGGAGGTAAAAGTCAAGTGTTACAGCAGAGGATTTTCAAAGCAGCTGGTTGATTTTCATGGCCAGCAATAATCAACTGATAATTTTATGACTAATAACAATATACCTCATAAAACCAAGGTAAATCAGATTTCATGCTACAGTGCATTAAGGAGCCAATCCAATTCCTGTTTAAGTCATTGAGAGTCTTTCCACTGACTTCAAAGTCTTTGGATCAGGTCGGAACAGATCACAACAGGGGTCAAGGAAGACTATTTCACTCTCAAGGAGAGCACTGAAAAAATATTTTTAGAGCAGGACCAGTTTCTTTGACTTCCTCTGTTCATAGCTCTTATATAGCGCTCTTCATCTGTAGATTTCAAAGCCCTTTAGAAAGGAAACTAATTGATTGTCATTTTACAGATTGGGTAAAAGAATCCTAAAAAGACAAAGGGTATGTCTTCACTACGGCAGGTAGTGATTGATCTTTTGGTGATCGATTTATTGCGTCTCATCAAGACACGATAAATCGATCGCCAACGGTGCTCCTGTCGACTCCGGAACTCCAGCCTGCCAAGAGGTGCAAGCTGGAGTCGACGGGGGAGCCCGCTGCTGACTGCTGCCGCTGTGAGGACGACAGGTAAGTCGGCCGAAGATGCGCCGACTTCAGCTACGGTATTCATGTAGCTGAAGTTGCGTATCTTTGGTCGACCCCTCCCCTTAGTGTAGATCAAGCCAAAGTGACTTAATCAAGGTCACCTAGTCAGTCAGTGGCGGAACCAGAAGTAGACTCAGGACTCCTACCTCTTGGTCCTGTGATCTGTCCACTGGCTTTCCTATCGCCATACCATCCTTAATGAAAAGCCCCATAGAACGGAATAGAAAATAAAAACCTTTCCATAAGACTTTTTTTGAGCTAAGTGATAACTCTGAAATTTTAGAGGACATCAAAAATAACTTAGAAAAGAGATCATTTTCTATCAGAGTCTCCTGTTCTTGAGTCACTTCTAGAGAACTCTGTTGGTTTCATCTCTGAGGAGAAGGATGGTCTTGGGACTCAGAACAGCTGGGTTAGCATTTTGTTTCCCCTACAGACCTTAGGCAAATCACTTAATCTCTGTGTTTCAATTCTCCATCTATGAAATGGGCACAATGATACTTCCTTTCTGTCACATCTATTCAGACTGTGCACTCTTCAGCACAGGGATTAATCCTTTGTTTGTACAGAGCTTGGTGAAATGCGACCGCTAGGCACCATAATGAATAATACTTATATATTCTACAGGACTTTTCAAGAAGGGTGAGGTAATGGCAACTCCGGGAGGCAGGATCAGTGCTCCGAGACGTTACAATTAATCTGTTATTCCTAAAGCAAAGAAGTTGCCTGCCTACTGATGTTGTATAAGGATGGGATTTTAACTGACGATACCATAAGATAATGAGAGGTGGCAAGACATTCACCTGCCTGGGGAAAAGCATGTCAGCATCCTTAAATACTCTCTGCTTGGAGTCGGGGACATGTCTCTTGACATCAGCTCACTGTGACTCAGGCCTTACTAGTCCATCCTCTCGTCAGCAAGAGCAGCAGCCGTCCTGCGAAGTAAAGGCTTCTCCAGCCTCGTTCAGTCTTCTCGTCTGACTCCACAGAGCAGGCAAGCTGTTGACACATACAATGAATGATACAATAGAAGGAAAAGCCAGGGACAGGGTTTAATGCATTAGCACAATTTGAAAATTAACTTGCGCCTTTGCATCAGCATCCTAACTGGGATTCCACCGGGCTCTGCCATGATTTCACTTTAGCCCTGGTCTACACGGGGGACGGGTGGTGGGGGTCGATCTAAGTTACGCAACTTCAGCTACATGAATAACGTAGCTGAAGGTGACGTACTTAGATCTACTCACTGCGGTGTCTTCACTGCAGTGAGTTGACTGCTGCCACTCCCCCAACGACTCTGCCTGTGCCTCTTGCGGTGGTGAAGTACAGGCGTCGACGCGAGAGCACTCAGGGGTTGATTTATCGCAACTCAGTACACCATGTAGCTTTTTTCAGCAGTTCTAAAAATGTGATAGTTTTGTTTTGAAATAGAATTTCAGGGGTTAGCGTTGTGGGGTGATGTATGGGGATTAGCATGAATGGCGGTGAAATTTGAGGCATTGTAGTATTTTTCCCCCATAACTGCTCCTTGATAATTATGCCTTTACTACAAGGTGGGTGTGCAGCTGATTGAAAGACTACTCAGAGTAATTATCAATGGTTCACTGTCAAACTGGAAGGGCGTATTTAATGGGGTCCCTCAGGGATCAGCTCTGGGGCCGGGACTGTTCAATATTTTCTTTATTGACTTGGATAATGGAGTAGAGAGTATGCCTATAAAATCTGCAGAAGACACAAAGCTAGGAGGGATTGCTAGCACTTTGGATTACAGGATTAGAATTCAAAGCAATGTTCACAAATTGAACGACTGACCTTAAATCGATGAGATGAAATTCAATAACGAGAAGGGCCAAGTACTTCACCTAGGAAGGAAAAAACAAGTGCATAACTATGAAATGAGGAACAACTGGCTAGGCAGTAGTACTGCTGAAAAGGATCTGGGGGTTCTGGTGGATCACAAATTGAATATCAGCCAACCATGTGATTTTTTTGGGAAAAGGCTAATAATATTATGGGATGTGTTAACAGGAGTGTCATATGTAAGAGATGGGAGGTAATTATCCCACTCTGCTAAGCACTGGTGAGGCCTCAGCTGGATTAATGTGTCCAGTTCTGAGATCCACACTGTAGCAAAGAAGTGGGCAAATTGGAGAGTCCAGGGGAGAGCAACAAAAACTTGACCTATGAGACAAGGTTAAAAAAATCCTGGGCATGTTCTGTCTTGAGAAACGAAGACTGAGGGGTAACCTGATAACAGTTCAGGCACACAACTGGTGTTCATCCTTTAATAAAAGATACTGAGATCCCTTTATTTCAGAGTGTTGTTACAACCCTGGGTCTCCATTTCGGTTCCTCTGGCTCTGTCTACACTGCAAAAAATCACCCACAGCAGTGGTCACACTTTTGGGAGTGGTTCACGACTGTGAGTGCCTACCTCAGGGCAGACTGTCAAAACCCACAGTAACGTATGTGAACTCCTTAATCACTAGAACCATCTTAACACGGAAGCTCAGACAGCTCCCTTAGCTTGTCAGTTTGTAGCTAACGTCTATCGCCTTGGCCAGAGCTGGCATTTGGTTTACCAATGTCACAGCAGCACATTTGAGCCTGAGTCTAGAGACTCAGGTAAGTGCAACGGGACTTAAAAATAGCCATGCAACAATTTGTACCACAGTAGCACAAGCCCAAGTTGGTAGACTGACTATCGTGGTGTGGGGGGTTCTTTTTTCAAGGTAGACATACCCAAAAAGACTCAAGTTATAGAATATTTAACCAGTCAAGTGATTTGTGATCTTGACTTGGTTTTATGCCTGTGTAACACCAGTGACTTCAATGGACTTACAACTGGTTTGCACGGGTGAAACACAGCACAACTGTGCCCCTTTGTTGTGCAGTATGTAACAATGCGTACTTCATGGCAAATGATTAAAGAATGTAGCTATAATTAGAAATCCTCTTATGCAGTTTACAGGCAGAACCTGCAAGCTGGCATCACACAGTAAAGAGAACGCGTATAATAGTTACTCTACTTTGATTTTAAAATTCTCTGGTCCTTAGAGAAGCAAACAGTCTTCAGACCTTACAGAAAAGATATTTCGAGAGTGATCTTTGTGACACCTCGCTATTTCTGACCAGGAAAAGAAGAGTTAATCACCTCTTTTTTCTATCACTTCATATAAAATCCCTTACCACAGTTTGGTCCGGAGATTTTATTTTCCCCTCTCTGTCACAGACAAAGATCTTTAAAATCCAATCTTTATAGATCTTTGCATGTTACATCTAATAAAATTATCTTATTCCTATATTAAGAAGATTAGTATATTTATGTTTTTTTTGTGGGGGAAGGTTTTCCAGCCATCCTCCAAACTGAATGCTGGTATTTAGTAAATCAGGTATTGGTTACAAATTAGAGAAGTAGGAAGCTAAATTAGATGCAGCCTGGTGTCTTTGCTTGAAGGTGGAAAGTTTAAATGCCATTCGGGTAAAAGCCTGCCTGAACTCCATATGTCAATACCTTAGCATTGTAGCAAAAGTTATTCTGCCAGTGTGTGCACTGCTTACCCAAACCAGAATATGGATGTTTCAGGTGGAATCCTCTTTATTAATGACAAGTATAGCTGCCTGCTAATCTTTCACTTACTGTATGGAGGAGAGGAAACTTATTTGTACTTGACTAGCTCAGAGAGGGTGTAATAAGAAAGAAAAGACATATTTCTGGTTCAAATACAATTCATGGCACTAGTACCCTGTAGATAGCATCTTTTGTTGCTAGTTTGGTGGTAAATGGAAAATGGATTTCTCTTCAGCCTATTTCTAGTTGGACATCCACATCACAGGTACTCTTCCTAGAAATGACACTTATTGGAACTCTCGATTAGGTCACTGAGAGACCAATAAATGATCCTTTAAAGTAAACTACCGCTTCCCCAATGGAGATAGCTCCTCCCTGTTTGGTGATGCATAGAGACAGGTGGGCATTTGCTGCTCATATTCTGGGAGGGTCAAACTCTTTTTGCCTGGCCCACAGGACAGAGAGGCTGCAAAAGGCCATATGTGCTATATTATGCTCTGCATGAAGGGCATAAATGATGAAGAAGGCTGTATGGACTGGGATGAGTTTCACCCTCGATAAACAACCCAAGAGAATAAAATCTATCTGACGCAGCCTCTAAACTCACTTTTTAAAAGAAGGAAATGCTACTGGTTCACACCATAGCTCGGCATTTTTTTATTTTTATTTTTTTGCATTGAACTCCATGAGCTAAAGACAAGCCATTAAAGAGCTGAAATAAAATCTCTTAAGAATCTTTAACTTACGTTCTTTTGGCAAGCGAGAATATTCCTGCCTTGAGAGAGTCATGCACTGAGTGAGACATTTTCTTTACCCCCTCTGGGAAAAGCAGATAACTACCTGTTTTACAGCCTTCCATGTTCCTAGGATTGTCACTTGTGACTGATAAAGGAAAATGCCACATTGGATGCAATCTGAACATTTTTTTTTCCACTGAGGAAAAGAAAGTAGCTGAAGTTCATCATTGTTAGACTGAACTTCTGAGTCCAGAGTGGTGAGCTGGTACCTGTTATCAAACAGATTTCTGTGCCTCCCTTCCAGCCCTACCTGTTTTTAAGAAAAGGAGCGGGAATGAGTAAAAATTCACTGTGGTCATACCGGAAAAATTACACTTCTATCTGTGTCGGTACTTATCTGGCCCTCCATCAGAATATCTGTGTACCACACAATCACAACTGGATTTTTGAGGTTTTTTAGGACAGGCTTGACAAAACCCTGGCTGGGATGATTTAGTTGGGGATTGGTCCTGCTTTGAGCAAGGGGTTGGACTATATGACCTCCTGAGGTCCTTTCCAACCCTGATATTCTATGATTCACCCTCCCAGCACTTCGGTAAGGTAAGAAAGTGCCATCCTTACCATTTTAAATATAGGGAACTGAGGCACAGGGCAGAGTGAATGATTTACTTTTTTGAACATACACAAGAAGTCTGAGGCTGAGTCAGGATTTGAACCCAGTCCTGTGCTTTATCATTTAGACCATCCTTCTTATCTTTTGAGCTTCACCAGAAGCTGATGCAGGACAGGACCTCTGATGTTTTGAGCTAATGGATGCTCATGTTTGTATATAGATGTCAAATGAGTAATGATGATAGGATGCTGCGTAACATTTCAGGCTGTGATATCATGTGCGAGGAGACGTGTGCAGAGAGCTACTTTCATGGTCCATGCAGAAGAAAAGCACAATAATAATCTCTGTGAATAGGAACTGCTCAGTCCTCACTTTCTCCAGAAGCAAATCACCTGGAGAAAGGAAGGGAGGAACTGAAGACATGGCCCTGTCCGCTCTGCAACAGCAGCACCCACTAGGAGAAGGAAACAGAGCACTAAGGATCACACCCACTGAAGTCAGTGGGAATCTGTGAAGTACAGGGTTATTTCATGATCTAAGGTTTATCATCACAAATCTGTTGTAACAAAGGTTACATTTCCTTTATATCCCCCATCTTTTGAACACCAAATGCTCATTCCTTTATAATTCAATCATGGAGTGGCTCAGGAAAAAATATCATTTTTCCTTCCATGTATTTTTTTTCAAAATTTGAAAATTTCAACCAGCACTAAACAATATTGTGGGCCAGATTCACTGCTGGGTTGTTTTTTTTAAACAAACATAATTCTAAAGAAGTCCATAGATTTATGCCCATTTACACCAGCTCAGGGTCTGGTCCTATATAATTACAGTCTGGCTTTTAGTTGGCAGAAATCACTATTTAAGGGCCAAAATTCATTTTTTCAAAAGTCTTTCCCACCAAGCCTTAAAAAATAATTGCAAAAGAAACTGTCAAAGCATGTTGATTGCTGAATACATTTAAGGATTTTTCAATCAGTGAACAGATATTTCACCAGCAAAAGTCTAAATTCAATAAAATCCATTATGAGCTATTTGCTCAGCTCTGTTAATAACCCTTTAGATGATTAAAGTTGCCAAAATTTAAAGTATCTTTTTTTTTAATATCACAGTATTTCCCAGAGGCCCTAATCTGCATTAGAGACCCATTGTGCTAGTTGCTATACAAAGACATATAAAGACATGGACCTGGTACCAAAGAGCAATCTTTTCATTCCTGTTCTTGCTGTTTGCCTTTACATTGACCTCACTGTGATAATAGATAGATAGTAAATTTGTAGAAAAGGGATTTGGGTCAAATTTGGCGAATAGTTTCAGCCAATGCCCCCACTCCCCCAGAACAAAAATCTTGGAACTATCTTAATGTTTTGTTTTGAAAATATCAGAATGAATCATTTCAATGTTTCTCTTTTGTTTCTAAGTGCCATTTTCCAAACAAAAATGTTGATTCAAAACAACATCAAAAATTTTGGTTGGTTGATTTGATTTTGTGTTTTGGTAGAAAAACAAACAAAAACAGTTTTGGTTTGAAATGAATGGATTCCTCCCCATGCTTCCCCTGCCCCCGGATTTATCAGTTTGGCCACTAAATGGGAAAATCCGTTATTGGCACAACTCTACTTTCTATGACTGGGCTCCACAGCCAAATGCATACTGGTCCCATCCACCAGACAGCAGCACTATTCATACACTCCTTGTCTCCTATGAGATCTAGAAGGATGTATGGGACAGCACAGTGCTACATTGCGCCTTATTGTGGATCAGTGGATAAGAGCTACGAGTGACCTTCTTGTGTGTGAGTGGGGTCATTTAACTCCCTCCCACCCCCACCCATTTCTGGCTGGCTTGTTGAGTGAAGCTGCTGTTCCATTCTTTCCATGTCATCTGGTGTTTCTTTTCATCCCCATTGTTAGACTAAGTGCTTTCAAAAATATGTAAAGTTTTGCACTTGATTGTGAAAACTCTCTGACGTGAAGAGCAAGTGAAATATTGATCATCCTGGGCATTGGTGACAGGAGCTGACTACCTGAGGCAAATTGTCACTTTTCCAAGCCTCAGATTCCTGAACTGAATAGTAAAATCCTGCTAAATGTCATGACTAGAGCAAAAATAATAATACAAAAAAATTCTTTCAATAGGTGTCTTGGACTTGTTCGCGGCAGTCAGACTCTGGACTAGGCTGTGCACAGAGTTTGTGAGGAAAATAGACATATTTCTGTTTTGGGATGGTTGGCAGGGAGCATTTTCTCAGCTCAAAGGATGCTCTCCAGTATCTACATTTTTGTCCAGCTTCCATTGCATTCGTAGCTGAGTGGTGGTGTCATTTTTATCTTAGATTAATAGAGAGGATTTTGCACAAAACTCCTAGGTTTTTCCTGAAAGGCTCATAAAGTCCTGCAAAACTTGACTGAATTTCAAGTTTTGTGAAGAAAATACCAACTACTAAAGAGCTCTTTATCCTAGGGGAGAGAGAACATAACAGCCTCACTGGGTCAGACCAAAGGTCCATCTAGCTCAGTATCCTGTCTTCTCACAGTGGCCAATGCCAGGTGCCCCAGAGGGAATGAACAGGACAGCTTCTGGCAAACTGACAGAGACGGCCCACAACATTTTGGCACCTGAGGCGGGGAGCTCAGATGACGCCCCCGTATCGCCTCGCATGGGCCAAAACTTTGAAAGGTCTCCTGTGCCCTCCTTCCTCCAGTCCAGCACTCCACCATCTCTGTACATCTAGCGCAGAGAGAATACATATGCACCATCAGGAAACACAGTTTTCTACACACTGGGTCCTAGTGGCGCCCTCCCCGACACAGTCTGGTACTTGAGGTGGCCACCTCAGTTCTCCTCATGGTAAGGCCAGCCCTGCAAAATTGAGGCTAGGGACACCATACCACCCGACCTACTTAATAGCGATTGATGGACTTATCCTCCATGAACTTATCTAGTTCTTTTTTTAATCCTGGACCTGTCCCCAGAGGCAGAACAAGAACCAATAGCTGCAAGTTAAAGACAGACAAATTCAAATTGGAAATAGGCAAAAAAATATTAAAGTGAGACTGATTAACTATTGGAACAAACTATGAGGAAAGTGGTGGATTCTTTATCTCTTAAGGTCTTCAACTCAAGCCTTCAGACTGAGACTGGATGCCTTTCTGGAAGATATGCTTTTACTGAAATGCACATTATTAGGCTTAATACAGAAATAACAGAATTATCTACTATGCCCTATATTATACATGAGGTCAGAGTAGATGATTTAATGATCCTATATAGCCTTAACATTTATGAATCTATAACATTTGTATCCATTCCAGTAACCAGTTTTCTGTGGTTTTGGTCTTATTCTGAAAGAGTTGCACAGCTCTGTGATAAATCAGATTACCCAGTGCTGGTTTTAGATCACTATAATAACAACAGAATGATCCCAACTGTGAATTCTAGATTTTATGTATTTAAATTAGATCCCATCAATCTCATTAGCACAGTTTTAAATGTGGAAGCCCCTGTCCAGGTGCCACAGCTGTCCCTGCAGAGTATTTGCATATGTCAAACTGGACAATCACATACAGAAGTGCTGGATTTGCATGAGCAATCATAGAAATTGCATGTGAAATTAGGCATTCAAATGCCCTCACAATAAACATAGTGGCCAGTCCCAAAGTTTTCTACTTCAGTTTAAGAACTTGGACCGAAGCCCAACTCCCAGATTCAAATATCTTTGTGTTTTTCAAAACCGAACCTGACTTTCGAATAGGCTGAACCAAAATTCAGATTCTGAATAAAACAAAATAATTAAATCAGGGCTCCCATTATTCAAGGCACTTTCCATAGACATGGCAATTCTTGCTCCAAAGGCCATACAGCCTACCTAGTTGATAGGATTGAGTTTTCTACTTGGCGGAACTACCGAGAAGACCAGAAATAGTCTGTTCAAGCTAAATCTCTTCTTATTCTTATTTTTAATCCTCTTGTTTAGAATCTCTCAGCTGTTGCAGATCTACAGTAAACACAACACCATACGCATGCAGCAATTATTTTCCTAGCAGGGCTGGCATTAAAATTTCCTTCAGTTACATATAATGCCACTTGTTCCACTGTTGTTGTACAAAATGCTGTTAGAATTAAGGTTTCTTTCTTTAAGACTAATCTTCACAAGCCACTGTTTGCTTTGAACCAGCATACTATCATCTTTTTTTATGGCACCACATCAGGTTTATGTATAATTCAATCAATACCTTGGAGGCAAACTATTTGATGATTACAATGAAAAAAAAATCTCATTTTGCTGTACTTTGTAGAGGTAGTTCCATTACTGCATGTCACGAAGTTAAAAGAGTTTATGGGACTGCAACCCCCAAAGGACATTTTAAACATATGCTTTTTATGACAACTAAACTCTAAGATAAACGAAACCATTAAAATAAGATATTGGGATCATTTCCTTTTGTCTTTGATTGATATGAATAGGGGTCATAAACAAAAAAGTTCCTCCCCTTTGCACAATTTAGTGTGTTACAAGCAGAAAGATAAATATATTTTCCCCATGCACTTTGAATGAGTAATAGCACAGCAGCAATACAAGACCTTGCTCAGCTGGAAACTGGAATGACTTGAAAGCTGAAACTTGGTCACAGGGCTTGAATGGTGAACTTTTAACACGGCATTTTGTCTCCCTTTCTGGTCTCTCCTCAATCTGTCTCGGAAGGAGGTTGACTTATTTTTAATGTGGGGTAGGGGAATATTTATGCTCCCCATTATAAAGAGTTTTTATGCTTTAAGCAATAAACAGTTACTGATACTATATAAATCTCTCTCACACACACACTCATCCCTGCTCCCCACAATCCTGACCACACAGTCCCTTCAAATACCAGCCTTAATCACCTCAGCTAGCATAGCGAAAAGCCGTCATAGGTCACAAAGCTCTCCAACATGGATGTGGTGTGAGTCAAAGACCCACACCTTAAAAATCTGTTGACGTTTCTGGGTTTTGGCCTAGGCCCTGTATTATCTGCCAAAAAAGCAAAGAGGGAAAAACAGTCACTCTCCCAAAGAACATTTGATCTAATTTCAAACATGAGGCAACCTGTAAATATAACAAACAGTAGGCAGGATGCAGAAGGGAGAGCAAAGGTGATGATACGAGGACCCTGAGGTTATGTAGGTGAACTGTGCATACAGCTTGATGGTTCTGAATCATCTGAAACTAATTCTGGATTTTAAACAACTACAACAATATCAGCTCTCCTCAGCTGTTGCCCAAGCCTGCTTTTGTGAGTATTACAGTAGACGTGGATTTCGAAGAAAGTATTTTGGCCTCATGGCTTAGTTCAAGGAGCGTGTTCCCTACTTAAGGAGTAGTGTGGAAGAAAGCCAGGAGAGGTTTGTAGAACTAGTAGGCATTGCTGATGGAGCACAGTGTGTGTGTGGGTAGGTGGGTTGGTAGATGGGTGGGAGGGAACATAATAACAGACAATGGTGGAAAAGCAGGGAGTGACTGAGTTGTGAAGGGTGTCATAGGTGAAGAAACACTTGAGACATTTAGAACTGGAATGAACTGAGCACAGGAGTATACACTCCAGGGGAACAGCCTGGCTGTGCAGAGAATGGACTAGAGCAGTGATTCTCCACCAGGAGTACATGTCTCCCAACTATCTATATGGGTTGATGTACCCCACAGGTCTTCCAGGCGATACATCATCCCATATAGATAGTTGCCTAGCTTTACAACAGGCTACAGAAAAAGTACTTGTGAAGTCAGTACAACCTAAAATTTCATACAGACAATAACTTGTTTATACTGCTCTATAGACTGTACACTGAAACGGAAGAGCAATATTTCTGTTCCAATTGATTTATTTTATAATTATATGGTAAAAAAGAGAAAATAAACATTTTTTCAGTAAGAGGGTCCTGGGACATTTTGTTTTTCTGTGTCTGATTTTGTAAACAAGTAGTTTTCCAATGAGGTGAAACTTGGGGTAGATAAGACATGTCAGACTCCTGAAAGGGGTACTATAGTCTGGAAAGGTTGAGAGCCACTGGACTAGAGGACTTGAACTGTGTTTTCATCTTTGGTTTCTGGTATCCAGTCATGAACAAGCGGCCGTGCAGAAGGAGTTAAGGAGAGGGAAAGGGTTGGGTGTCATGGAAGCACGGAAAGCAAAGGATGGGGCAAGTCACACATGACTGCAACCACTAACAGTAGTGTGCTATGTGTGGAGAGGAGGAGGAGGAGGATCAGAGAAGAAGCCAAGATTAAAACAGTGCAATCCGGCAGGAGGGGGCAATAGGTGACACGGGAGATGGGATGGAGTGTGCCGAGAAGACTTCTGAAAAGTGAAGTAGGGTGATAACTGCATTGTGTTGAAAGTGAAATTCATCCCTTTGTGGTCTACCCATGCAAAGCTAGCTCCAGAGACAGGGGCACTCGACTTCTCCTGGACACCAAGGAGGTGGACTTGGAGAGCGACATGAGGGGAGGGAGGAACCCCTGTATCTGGGAGGAATCACTGCATCAGCAGTCTGTGACCCCAATAGCATGGTACTACCACACAGTGGTTACAAAGGGTTAACGGCAGCTATTTCTACCTATGACCTGAAGTGTGGGGTTGGGGTGGATTTTGTCTCTCCACTTACGGCACATGCAGAACATCCGTAGAAAGGCTGATAACTCTGGCTTTCTGCGGTCTTCCAGAATTTTACCCTTGGGAGATCGGTAGGAAGGCAGTAAAAGTCCCAGAGGATGAGCAAGCTGTTACAGCTGCACCACCAATTGGAGTCAGAAGATGGCTTGACCACAGCAATACAAGTGTCTGTTCAGAGAATAGGAATCCTTTATAACTCTGCAGCAGTAGACGGAGACTTTAGTGACTGAGCCTTCACTATCCTCAGCAAGGGAAGCTCCTTTACCTTTGCAGTAAATTAAGGGCGGGTTCCCCCATGTATTTATTTTATTTTAATTTATTTCTCATTATTTTTCAAACAGCCAAATGTTTTCAATACTTAAATAGGTAAAGTCTAGACCCAGGGAAAATAAATGCCAAGTGAGGGGGAAAATACATATTAATACTCCCATCCTTACAAACATTGAAACAATAAAAAGGAATGACACCCCCCCACCCCTCCCGTGGCGCTATACAGATATTACTGGGAATAGAAATAATTGCAATAGGAAACTAGAGCTGGAAGTTGCAAGACCAGGCCTGCTTCCTCGTCACATGATGGTTGATCGTAATAAATTAAGTTTTTTTTTAAATTTTGCAACATGCTAACTTAACTCAGCAGGTAATGGGAGGTGCCCTGCATAGCCAAATGGTGTTTAACTGTCTGAGAAGAAAAACAATTTCCTTCCTGAAGTTGTGTTATAAATAATGCATTCAAAATGTGCCTCATTTGAGCAGATTATTCCAGCTGCCTCTTGTTCTGAGAGCTCAGCGGGAGATTTAACACCAGAAACTCAGCACTCCTGAAACACACAAATAGCTGTGTGCAGAAATACACTCTGTGAACTGCACATCCAACCCAAAAGAGTTCTAGAGGCAACACAGGAAGCAACGCATTTGTGTTCAGAGGAAGGGCCTGCTTCAGTATGCATCCTGGGGACTCATGGGCTTGTGGACAGTGAGTGTGCAATACCACAAACTCGTCATGGTATTGTGTTTTGGACCCATTTTGCACTGATCTCAGTGATGATCATGAGTTAAGTGGCAGTGAAGAGTCAGGCCTGAACCACAGATTCGATGGGAAAATTGGTGAAGATTATGATATGCTTGCAAGGAGGTTGCTAACAGGTAGTGGGCTAAATTTAGGGCTTCATCTTGTCCCATTGGAGTCAATCACAGTTTTGCCTTGACTTCAACAGGAGCAGAATCTGACCCTTAATGAATAAAATTGTTGGCTGTCAATCAGAGCTGTCCCTTGGGTATGGTGAATCAGGGTGACTGTCCTGGACCCCATGCTTTTGGGGGAGGTGAGGTGGGCAGGCAAGCAAGAGGAGGAGGAGGAACCACCCTACTAGAACCTTCCCTTCCTGCCTGATCACTGTCTCCCCTTCCTTCTCAGCACCTACTTCCTACTGCGAATCAGATGTTTCGTGACATCAGGAAGTGCTGGGAGGGGAGGGGGGAGGAGCGAGGGTACAGCATGCCCGGAGGAGGGGTTGGAATTGAGCGGGGAAGAGGTGGGGCGGGAGGAGGCGGCGTGGGGCTGGGACCTTGGGGGGAGGAATAGAATGGGGGCAGGGCCTGGGCAGAGCCGGGGGAGGACCACCCCCTGGCAGATTAGAAACTTGGCGCCTATGTCCCAGGCCCCGCACTCCTCTAGGGACGGCCCACTGTCAATAGTTTGCACAGGTCTACACCAGAGACTGGCATCCATTTGTGTAGCAGTTACCCTATGGGCACCTAGGTATAAGAAAATGAATGAGACACTGACGTGCTTTGGGGCAAAGACTGGTCAAGAGCTTAGCTCCCTGGCCAAAGGAGTCTCAACAGTAAGAGTGAAGTTCATCTGTGCAGGTTATGGAACCTTTTCCAGGGTGGTGCAAGACTGAAAAAGGAACTTTCCCTGTGATTCAGGACCATCACAAACCTCCCCACTTTCTCTTCCAAGTGCAAGGTGCATTTCGGTGACCTTGCCTTCTTTCCTGTAAGTGCACAGCCAAGGCAATACTTAACAAAATAAGCAAACAACCTTGCCAAAACAAGACACTCCACTCTACATGCTTCTCCCTCTGGGTAGAGAGACCAAACAAGAAGTGTCCACTGTGTAGTGCCATGGTTGAATGCAGTACTAGGAGGTGCTCGGATACTATAGTCACTGGCTCCAATTTGTCAGAGCTCAACTCCAAAACATAAGAGAGAAAACATATTGGCAAGTATTTTAATCTTTCTGAGTCAGCGGGGCAATAGTCTGTCAGTGTGATACGCAGCTGCTAAGATGCCTAATGCTTGAGGAATACAGCTTAGATTCACTGTGTGGCTGTCCCAGTCAGGGCGTGTAAGCAGGCACATTAATAATAAAGTTCAATGGAAATTTGCAGAGGTTTATTTTCCCTCCTAAAAGAGAAGCTGCAAGGCTATTGTTCTAATTTCTGCTGGAGATTAGCTGTGCTTTGAAGGTTGGCTGCTTAAAGCCAGTATTAGCAAGTTTGAATCCAACCTGTCGGGTTGTTTTTTTTTTAAAAAAAATAGTTTACCAAAACTAGGGACACATATTCCTCCCTGTTGTAATTTCATTTTTGTTGAGTTGTACCTGGGATCAGTTTGGCTCAATATTCACTGTTGGACGAAACAGACTTAAACTAAGGTTCAGTAACTCCTCACTTAAAGTGGTCCCGGTTAAGGTTGTTTCGTTATTAAGTCGCTGTTCTATTAGAGAACATGCTCGTTTAAAGTTGGGCAATGTTCTATTATAAGACCCTCTACCACCACCTTCAGCGTTTGCTGGCAGGCCCCATGGACTAGCACCTCCCCTTCTGCCTGCCGCAATCAGCTGTTTCGTGGCATGCAGGGAGGCTGGGGAGAGGAGCAAGGATGTGGCAGGCTTGGGGGCAGAACAGGGCGGGAAGAGGCAGGACTGGGGCCTGGGGGTAGGGGTGGGGTGAAGGTGAGGCCTGGGGCAGAGCCGGGGGTCAAGAACCTACTGGCAGTTTGAAAAGTTGACGCCTGTGGCCCCGGAAGCCCATGGCTATCTCCAGCAGGGATCTAGAGGCCCAGTACCTCTGCGCTGTGTGTCCCAAGTGTACCATGCAACCTGGCAGACTGATTCCCTTAAGAGACCACAGGTCTCCCTGGCACCCCGGGGCGGGGGAGGGAGGCGTTGAGTGACTAACTGGAGCAGTCATTTGTGCGATCCGCTGCTCAGAAGCCAGCAGATGCGTCTCCATCGGGTTCTGTTGAAAGATGAAGCACCGTGTCCTTCCTAGGTGCTGCCACTTGTCTGCTCTCCTTGGCTTCCACATGGAGCCCAAACCTGCAGCGCTTGCAGGCGGAGGACTCTGCAGGCCTAGGAGTGGGGGTGTTGTTGGCCCTCACCGGAGCTCTGGGGCCAGAAGACATTCACTTACCTTGTTGCAGCTGTGAGCCAAACCTCATCTAATGTCTTTTGTCTGATGAAAACATTTTTCCTAAAACCTAGCCCCGCCACTTACATTAATTCTTATGCGGAAATTGGATTCACTTAACATCATTTTGCTTAAAGTCACATTTTTCAGGAACGTAACTACAGCATTAAGTGAGAACATAACTACAATGTTAAGTGAGAACATAACTACAATGCTACCACAGTGCCTGAGCATCTCACAACCTTCACTGTATTAATCCTCACAACACCCTTATGAAGTGTGAAAGGATTGGTCTCTTGATTTTAAAGCTGGGAAACTGAGGCACAAATAAATGTAGGGTATGCCCATTCTGCAGTATCAGAGCTGCCCAACTCTGATCCATGGGCGTAAACTTTTTCTGCTTCCTTGAGAAAAGGGGAGCATGGGATGAGAGTTACAGATGTCAATCTTGGAATAAAAGGATGAGAGAAACTGCTACATTAGACAGCAATTTTAGGTCCTACAGCAGCAGCACTTGCTAGGAATATATGCATGGCCAGTTTGAATGTAACAACTGCTCTACCAGATTCTATCTATGCTGTACCAGATGCTTTAGCGGCAGGGTCTATATTAGATAGTAATAGGAAACCCCTACTGATAGAGAAAGGATCACTTCACTCATCATCACCTCATGAGCTGAGATGCCATGGCATTCAGTGCTACCCAAGACTTGAGGACAGGAAGTGAAGAACACTACCACAATCAGTATGCAAATGCAGAAGGAGGGAGATAAGAAGAATATAACAACCCACGCTAGGTACTGACCAAACTTGAGTCTGTCTATTCAGAGCTAATGAGCCTACAGAGTGGGGGCTGCATGTCTCCTAACACCTAGGCAAAACGAGAGCACATAACCAAAGCAGTTAGCAGGTGTCTTGTGTCTATGCGTTGCAAGATGCTATGATTTTCCATGACTTTTCTGCATTTCCTTGCCTTTGTCAATACGAGCCAAATCTTGATCCCATTGTCAGCAATGTCAAAACATCAGCTGATGGGAAAGATCAGGATGTGACACTGTGTGACTACATGTTAAAATTTGGTCCAGCATGTGTGCCGTTGGTATGTGTTAAAATCCTAGCTTTGTCTGAAAAGGTTCATGGGAGTCAAGCTATTAAATTAGCTCTCTCTCTTCATACAGCTAGCTTCAGCATAATGATGTTCAATTAAAAAAAAAAGAAGAGAATTAAATTTCCTCCTGTATCCTGAACTGTAATTTTGATCTTTCTTCTCTATCAGTGTGTTCCCAGAAGCCTAAGGAAATGTGCAGATTGCCTTATACAGGCTGGGAGAGCATCAGTGCATTATCTCATTGGCACTACTCTTTTTTTAAAGGTCTGGAAACTGGAACTGGAACTGGAATCACACAGCTACTGAGTTGACAGCTTTCTCTCTCAAGCATCAGCTTATTGCATTATTGAAACAGTTTAAAAAAAATTCTAACTCATGTTTCCTCTGTCTGGAAGCAGATCAATATCTATCTTGTTCAAAAATTAAATAACTTTCTTTCAGTGGACACAATGGTCAGTAATAGCATCAACATGATTTACCATGGTTTTATCTGAACACGTAGATTATTTTATTTGGGGAAATAAATGTGTCTGATCAATCAATGTGATCACGCTAAGGGAAAGGTTTAATTTTTGATCCTAGTTATTATATGAGGTGGTTCAAGGGAGAAAAAAAAAGCTAAAATTAAGAGAATTGGAACTTGTGGGAAACTAGTTGGACATCTATCTACTTGTATTTGATGATCTAGGCTTTACACTATTAATTATAATATCTGGGGAACTGAGTGTCATGCACTCATTATTCAAAGGCCTTAAATTCATTAAGACTGAGTCACCTCCCTGTCTGTAAAACATTGTCCCAGTATGGTGTTGAGACTTCAGTCAATTTTTGTCACTCAGTTTTGCACTGAAGGTTGTTAAATTGCAAGCTAAGTTTGGTTCAACTGTTGCAAAATCTCTTCCTGCATTGGGTTTTGGTTTTTAAAGAGCCAGAACCTCAGGATGGTTCAAATCAAGGTCTTGCTTCATCTTATCTTTACTCAGTTCAGTACCATAGGGCATACATTGGATACAAAGGTTCCACTTTGGGCTAAACTTCAAAAAAACCACATTCCACAAACATTTGTGCAGGTAAAACATTCTCAAATGTTCATGACAAGTCAATGCTTAGAAACTGGTTGTGAATGCTTTTGTGTGACTAAGAAGTGAGTGCACTCATATACTGCCATGAAGAATAAGCTTACACTATCACAGTTAGCTAGCTTTTCAACTTCATAGAAAAGAAGTTGCTTACCTGGGATCTTGGAGAGCCAGGATCATAGATTCCAAAGCCAGAAGGGCCCGCTGTGATCATCTAGTCCAGGGATCGGCAACGTTGGCACGCGGGACCACAAGGTAAGCACCCTTAGTGGCCCTGCCACTTTGTTTACCTGCCATTTCACCGACTGCAGTTCCCACTGGCCGCGGTTCGCCGTCCCGGTCCAATGGGGGCTGTGGAAAGCGGCGGCCAGTCCCTGATCTAGTCTGACCGCCTATATTACAGAGACCATAGAACTTCCCCAAAACAATTCCTAGAGCATGTATTTTAGAAAACCATCCACTCTTGACTTAAAACTGGCCAGTGATGGAGAATCCTCCACTACCCCTTCTAAACTCTTCCAATGGTTAATTTTGTGGCTCTTCTCTGAACCCTTTCCAGTTTATCTACATCTTTCTTGAATCGTGGGTTGCTGAACTGAACACAGTATTCCAGTAGCGGTAACACAAGTACCAAATACAGAGGGAAAATAACTTCTTAACTCCTTCTTGAGATTTCCCCGTTTTTGCATACCAGGATTGCATAGCTCTTTTAGCCACAGCATCATATTGGGAGCTCATGTTCAGCTGATTATCCAACACAACCCCCAAGTCTTTTTCAGAGTCCCTGCTTCCCAGGATAGAGTCCCCCCATTACGTAAGGGCGGCCTACATTTTTTGTTCCTAAATGTATACATTTACATTTAACTGTACAGGCAGTCCCTGATTTTATTATGTTCAACTTACGACGAATGTCACTTATCACATTTCTGAATTGACACCGATTCAACTTATGACAATTGGTTTCAACTTTTTGATGCTCAGTCCTGCAGTGGAGTACACAAGTTACAACATTTTGACTTAACAACGCAATTTTCAGGAATCACTTGTGTCGTGAGTCCAAGGACTGCCTGCACATTGCTCCATTGGGACTAAGATAAAACAAGACCTAGGTTCAAATTCCATCCTCCACCATGGACTTCCTGTGAAAGCTTGGGAAAGTCACTTAATCTCTCTCTATTTCAATTTCCCTACTGTTAAAAGAGGTTAATCATACTGCTGTACTGGATGGAAATGTTGTGAGGGTAAATTCATTAACAGTTTGAGGCACACAGGTCATAGGAAGTACTTTAGATAGATATAACAAGAGTTTTCTATTTCAAACTCACTGCTTCTATGGACCTACACAATGAAGGCTTTCATCTGTTGAAAGCATATGCGGTTGTGTGGATTGGAGAAATGAAAGGAAAAGATGTGATGACAATATTAGGATATAGATGTATGTAACCAACCACAGTATCTACAGCATGGTCTCCTTTCTGGTACGTACAAAGCCTGACTCTCTTATAGACCATGAATTATCTAAATATAATAATGATATAATTATGAAGAATGCAGCCACTGACAAAGGTAAGTATAAAGCATTTTGATAAACAGAAATACGATTTCATGAGAGGTTAAAAAGTGCACTCTTAGTCTTAGCCTAATCCATATTGTTTTTCATCCTTTATTTTTTATTGAGTTGGTTATTGAGGTTGTTACACAGCGCTCTTCAATTTATCCGGGATATACCAGTTGACAATGAGGCCCTTGAGTGATGACAGAACCTTGGAGTTGGGATTAATATTGTATTTCATATAAAGAAAGAAGGCTCCCCATAATATATCTGCCTTGAGAATGTCCTAAAGCGAGAGGCTTCTGTCAATTTCTAAGCAGGGGCCACTGGCTTACAGAGCTTGTCAATTTCAAACCAGTAAATGCAGCTTTGAAACTGACAGAACAAGGGAGTTCTTTCAGTGGGAAAAAAATAACATAATTCTTCCGTCCGGTGGGAATTTATCATGTGTATAAAATCCTAGAATTCTGATCTACCCTAGGAGTATGATAAATAAATTAAAAAAGAGAAAGATTTGTCGAGCTGCTCTCTTGCCTTTTGTCCCATCGATGTCTTGCTAAGGCTTCAATATGATTTCCTTGTGGAGGTGCATCTTCTCTTTCTTTATCCCAGTGAAAAGGGACGATGGCGAAAATTCAGTTCTCAAGTTATACCAAATACAAATCCAGAGTCTTCAACCGAGTTACTCGAGGGCGGTCTTGTAGTTGGCCTTGTAGATGGTCTTGCAGTCAAGACATTGAGCTGGGGCTCTGGAGGAGGCCAAAGCTCCAGCCCTGCAGCTGCCAGACACACTCCGTTTGACCTTGGGCAAGCCACTTGCTGTTAGATTTGTCAAAAGAAATCAGCCTGTGCAGAGTGCTTTTGAAAATCCCACTCTTTAATGTCTTATTGCTTCTGTTCCCCAGGCCGAAAATGAGTGTAATAATAATACTTTCTTTTCCTGTCTTGTGTTTTTATATTGTAAGCTTTTAGGGGAAAGGCCAGTGTCGTCTTTATGGTTTATATTGCAAATCGTTAGGGCTCCGTATCTGTCACGGAGGTTGCAGAAGTCATGGATTCTGTGACTTTCCTCGACCTCCATGACTTCTGCAGGGGCCAGCGTGGCTGACCTCAGGGCTGCCCAAGCAGCTGACTCCATGGCCAGTTGCTCAATGGCCTCTGGGACAGCCACACCTGCCGCTGCTCCGGCAGCCCCGGGAGCAGTCCCCGAGTGGCGGACCGGTGCAGCCATGGTCTGCAGCCCTGGGCAGTGGCCCCCTTAATGCCTCCGCCCCAATTTAATCTCAGATATTTTTAGTTTTTGCCCGTGACCGGCCCATGACTTCTGTTAAAAATACCTGTGACTAGATTGTAGCCATACCCGGGCACTATTCTGATACAAGCAATAATAGTGCTACAGAGTGAATAAGGCCCTGCACCTGAAATCAAACTTGAGCCAATTGTGCTATGTTTTTTTTAATGGTCTGGCTACGAGAGTTTAGCCTGAAGCCATGATTTCATTTCATGCAGACTACCACTGATTTTGTTGCTACATATCTGGGCTGTATGTGCACATTGGCCTGGAAGGCAAATGCCCCATGTACCCATTACCTTTGCCATTCTCCTGTTACTCACTTCATTAATTCCACCTTGATCTCTCATACAGTTAAAAGAATAAGTGGCTTTACTTTATACACTCTAGCCCGTAATCCAGGGGTCTCAAACACGTGCCCCGCAGGCTGCATGCAGCCTGTGAAGTTATTTCCTGCAGCCTGCCAAAACGCGCCCCCCACCCCCAGCATGCTGCAGCCCTGCTTGTCTGCTTACCTCCAGACACTTAGCACTTTCCAGGAGGGAGGAGGAGGAGTGGGGAGCGGCCCTCAAGCAATGTGCTAGCCCTCATGTGGCTCTCCTGGTAATTCGAGTTTGAGATCCCAGCTGTAATGTAACAAGAAGGGGCTTTATGATTAAAATGTTAGGCACTCAGCAGGAGGGGGTTAAATCTTCTTTGATTCCCTCTCCTGTGTCACAGAACTATATTAATATAGTAACACTTTATTGTGAGCTGACATTAACTAATGTTAAGTTACACCAGAATTTCTATGAAATTGCATGTTAATAGTTGTGCTAATACCAAAAGGGTTCACCGTGATTAATGCTATTGTAATGAATACCAAAGAAATTAATAATCATTTGTCATTGGCAATAAAGTGTTGCCGAGTAATTTCATGCCCCTTTCTTTCCTCATTTGTCATGAGAATGAGGTACTGGAATTTAAACAGCGTGAATTACAGAGGGGACAGGTTCTACTGTTCAGAAATCTCCTGTTTGATTGGTCTTCCCTGTAGCCCACTCCCATATAACTCAGAGAGGGAACTGAATGGAAGAAATGCTTGTTAGTCTGGGGTGCAGAATTTGAGGAAGAGGAAAATTATTTTAAGAACATAAGAACATAAGAATGGCTGTACTGGGTCAGACCAAAGGTCCGTCTAGCCCAGTATCCTGTCTACCGACAGTGGCCAATGCCAGGTGCCCTGGAGTGATTGAACCTAACAGGTAAAGATCAAGTGATCTCTCTCCTGCCATCCATCACCCCCCTCTGACAAACAGAAGCTAGGGACACCATGCCTTACCCAGCCTGGCTAATAGCTATTAATGGACTTAGCCTCTATGAATTTATCCAGTTCTCTTTTAAACCCTGTTATAGTCCTAGCCTTCACAGCCTCCTCAGGCAAGGAGTTCCACAGGTTGACTGTGCGCTGTGTGAAGAAGAACTTCCTTTTATTTGTTTTAAACCTGCTGCCCACTAATTTCAATGAGTGGCCCCTAGTTCTTCTATTATGGGAACAAGTAAATAACTTTTCCTTATTCACTTTATCCACGCCACTCCTAATTTTATATACCTCTATCATATCCCCCCTTAGTCTCCTCTTTTCCAAACTAAAGAGTCCTAGCCTCTTTAATCTTTCCTCATATGGGACTCGTTCCAATCCCCTAATCATTTTAATTGCCCTTCTCTGAACCTTTTCTAATGCCAGTATATCCTTTTTGAGATGAGGAGACCACATTTGTACACAGTATTCAAGATGTGGGCGCACCATGAATTTGTATAAGGGCAATAAGATATTGTCTGTCTTATTCTCTATCTCTTTTTTAATGATTCCTAACATCCTGTTTGTTTTTTTGACTGCCGCTGCACACTGCATGGACATCTTCAGAGAACTATCCACGATGACTCCAAGATCTTTTTCCTGATTAGTTGTAGCTAAATTAGCCCCCATCATATTGTATGTATAGTTGGGGTTATTTTTTCCAAAGTGCATTACTTTACATTTATCCACATTAAATTTCATTTGCCATTTTGTTGCCCAGTCATTTAGTTTCGTGAGATCTTTTTGAAGTTCTTCACAGTCTGCTTGGGTCTTAACTATTTTGAGCAGTTTAGTATCATCTGCAAACTTTGCCACCTCACTGTTTACCCTTTCCTCCAAATCACTGATGAATAAGTTGAATAGGATTGGTCCGAGGACTGACCCTTGGGGAACACCACTAGTTACCCCTCTCCATTCTGAAAATTTACCATTTATTCCTACCCTTTGTTCCCTGTCTTTTAACTAGTTCTCAGTCCATGAAAGGATCTTCCCTGTTATCCCATGGCAACTTAATTTACTTAAGAGCCTTTGGTGAGGGACCTTGTCAAAGGCTTTCTGGAAATCTAAGTACACTACGTCCACTGGATCCCCCTTGTCCACATGTTTGTTGACCCCTTCAAAGAACTCTAATAGATTAGTAAGACATGATTTCCCTTTACAGAAACCATGCTGACTTTGGGTATTTTAATACGTGTGCCTATCATAATTGACTCCTCTGTATTGGAAATTCAGATCCCCTGACTATTCATTATTTTGACAAATGCTGTAATCGGTGCAGCAAATAGCAGCACATAAATCCATTCTCATGACAAAGAACATAATGAGAATGGGAAGCAGCACAAACTAAATAGTGATCACTTCAGAGTCTGGAGCCTGTAAACACTCCCTTTCATGCATCTTCCCTTCCTCCTGCAGCTGATCAATAAGATCTTGTCAGTGAAAAATTCTTGCCCATCAGGATTCCCGGTCATCTCAGCCTGGTGTACATCTTGTCCTGGGTTGTTCTGTTTTGCTTTGAGATTCTGAGCCCCTGCAGTTCCCATTTAAGACAAGGAGCCAATGAGGACTTTGCTCCCTGATAATAAAGCCCATTGCTGTTATTTCAAAAGAGGGGATTCTGCGACTAAGTTCAATATTATCATTATTTTATTTTCTATTATACTTTCATATAGATTTCGGTAGTTACTTCTGACTTACTCTGGTGTAAGCAAGAGGAGAATCAGGTCTTTATCCATTGCCAGAAGATCATCAACCTATGTATCAAGTATAATCTCTGAGCCATACTGAGGACATAACCTTGTTTGACAAGGGTTAAGTAAGTCAAGGCTATCCAGATACTCAGAGAGTTGATTTATAGACTCATAGACTTTAAGTCAGAAGGGACCATTATGCCCATCTAGTCTGACCTCCTGCACAATGCAGGCCACAGAATCTCACCCACCCACTCCTGTAATAAACCACTAACCTAGGTCTGAGCTACTGAAGTCCTCAAATCATGGTTTAAAGACTTCAAGGTCACAACCTCTTCCAAAATCTTACCAAAGAATAGAAAGATTAGATACTGATCCATTATTGTGTAGGTTGTCAACAGTGAGTGTAATTAACCACTGGAACATCTTACAAGAGATTCACCATTGCTTGGAGTGTCTAAATCAAGAGTAGATGAGTCTCTACAGCAGGGGTGGGCAAACTACGGCCCACGGGCCACACATGGGCCGCCGGCTGTTTTCATCCAGCCCGCAAGCTCGGAGGCCCCGTGCTCCCAGCCCAAGGACCAGGCCGGCTTGCCGCAGGTCCCCGAGCTCCCGGCTGGGCCTGCCCCACCCTCCCAGCCGGGGGCCTGGCTGAGCAGAGGGAGCCACGGGGCCTCGCCCTCCCTTGCTGGGCCCAGCGGCGCATGCCCCTGGGCATCCCGTTCCCCAGCTGGGGGCTGGGTGGAGCGCAGGGAGCCGCTCAGCCCCGTGATCCCGGGTCGGGCCCTCCCCAAGCTCCCTGGCCGGGGCCGGGTGGAGCGCGGGAAGCCTCGGGGCCCTGCACTCCTGGGCTGGGTCTGCAATCCCTGGCCAGGGGGAGCCAGGTCAAGTGCAGGGAGCCACGGGGCCCTGCGCTCCCTGTCCGGGAGCCCGGGTTGAGGAACACCCGGCTGATTAAGGTAAGCGGTGGGGGGGGGTTAGGTAGTGGGGTCCCGGGTGGTGGTGGTTAGTGTGGGGAAATCTTGGGAGGGGGCAGTCAGGGAACAAAGAACAGGGGGGCTTAGATGGGGGTGGGGTTCCGGGGCAGCAGTTAGAGTGAGGGGAGGTTTCTGGAGGGGGCGATCAGGGGACAAGGAGTGTGGGAGGGTGTTTGGATGGGTCGGTAGTTCTGAGGGGAGCAGTCAGGTTGCAGGAAGTGGGTCGGGGTTCGATAAGCGGTGGGGTCAGGCTTCCCTACCTGGCCCTCCACACAACTTTTAAGTCCAATGTGGCCCTCGGGCCAAAAAGTTTGCTCACCCCTGCTCTACAGAGATGCTCATATTCAGCCAGAAGATTGGGCCAGATGTAAGAATTACTGGGCAACGTTCTTTGGACTTTGTTATGTGGGATGTCTTATCTGATGATCACAGTGGACCTGCCTGGCCTGACAATTTATGGAATTATTAAAAAAACAAAGCCACAGTGTACAAGGGAGAGGGGAAGATAAAGATACGGAGCCAGATACTCAGCTGAAGTAAATCACCATAGGTCCCTTGCAGTCATATGCCATTGAGCTCAATGCAGGGAGTCACTGGGTGAATTCTATGGCTTTTATTATGCAAGAGGTGAGAAGAGATCTTAGATGTCTCTTTTGACCTTAAAATCTATAGGTGAAATCCTGGCCCCAGGGAAGTCACTGATGAGACTTCCTATGACTTCAATGGGAGCATGATTTCACCCT
The DNA here is from genome assembly GCA_007922305.1 of Dermatemys mawii. Taxonomy (NCBI): domain Eukaryota; kingdom Metazoa; phylum Chordata; order Testudines; family Dermatemydidae; genus Dermatemys; species Dermatemys mawii. Next base: position 42,057,169 of record ML677342.1, on the reverse strand, counting down.
ATGCATTTTAAATACGAAGGGCATGTTATTTAGTAGTTAGTTAGTGCAGGACTTGGTGATGTCCTCTACTCCCACTTCAGCAGCAGCAAGTCTGTGGATTTCCCTCTCTGGTCCTAAGAGTTCCGGGAGGTACAGGGCTTTCAGAAGTGCAATACCTTCTAGAATTTCCTATGGGATGCAAGTTCATAGTGTCCCTTAACAAGGGCTATTCCTTAATGGCACAACTGCGCCGTTAGTGTTTGTAAAATGCTTGGAGAAGGATTGCGCAAAAGGTGACCTGTAAGTGCAAAGTATTACAACTCATAAATTAAACTGCATTGCAGCTTTCCACACAAAGCTATTCCACTAGCCAGTAACACTGAATAATTTTACCCAAAAGTTAGCCTGCTTTATGTCTTGTCAGTGGCACAGACTATTTAATGGAATATTTAACATTCTCTTGCTGCTCTGAAGTCAGATCTTAACAATTTTTATTGAGCTATTTCCTAATTGCTCTTTATTTCCAAGGAAAATCATGCACAGGAAATATATAGCTAGTAAAATGGCATAACATTTGAATCGGTAGATCTTTGATTTCCCTGACTTTGAAACCTCAAATATTCAGATTGGTGGAGAAGCAAAGTCTGCTTCGAACTATTCATCATCAGAGGAAATATGTGACGATCAAGAAAACTGGGAACAAATGCAGTAACACAAACAAGCAAATATTAAAGATGAAGCCTTAATGTCATTCCAGTACTGCTAAATGCAGCCTTCTAGCTCCTCCATATTCAGTTCAGAGTCCTATGTGACCTTCAGTGTTAAAGATGACAGCAATATATTTAACAATGGTATTTTTTATTTACTATAGAGGCTGAGATACAAAACACTTAATCTACATCATAAAAAGAAAAGTAGCTGAGTTTGCGGTGACCTTGACAACACTTACTCCCAAAGCTGATCATTTCAAGCATATGCAGATGTTCAGCTGTGCTAAATTGGATGCAAATTCACTGAATTCTTTATTTTTCAATATCCAATTTTGGGGGGATAAGAGAATAGCAATCTTGAAGGCTTTTGTTTTTAATAATTTCCTACAGTTGTGGGGTAGGGAGGGAGAAATGACACAGGGGAGGTTTAAAAAAGACACATATTGGAGTTATGCTCTCAATTACTATTGATCTGTAATGGAAATTGAATGCCTAACAACCATTTGTCAATTGTGAAGCAAAGCAAATGTATGTCAAAAACATGAACATACCTAGGGACCAGTCTTGTTCAGATTAAAGTCAAAAGTGGCAAAACTCCAGTATTGCTTCTCCAAAATTCAGGATTGGATTCCCACTTCCAAGAACTAAACACTTTGGAAAATGCACATGATAAAATATAATCCTAACTCTGTGTATAAAATGATGGGGTCTACATTAGATGTTACTACTCGATTCACTGTAGACAGATCTCTGAAAACATCCTCTCAGGGTAAAGTGGCTGTTAAAACAGCTAGCAATGTTTGGAATCATTAGAAAAGGGATAGATAATGAGACAGAAAAAAAACCATGACACTTTATAAATTCATAGTATGCCCACACCTTGAATACTCCCTGCAGTTCTGGTTGTCGTATTTCAAGAAAAGATATTTCAGAACTGAAAGAGGTAAAGAGAAGGGCAACAACAATGATTAGGGCTATGGAACAGCTTTCATATGAGGAAAGGTTTAAAAGACTGGGAGTGGTCTATTTGGAAAAGAGATGACTGGGGGGGATATGATAAAGGTCTATAAAATCATGAATGGGGTAGAGAAAGTGAATAAGGAAGTATTATTTACCCCTTCACAAAACATATGAATCTGGATTCACTCAATAATATTAATTGGCAGCAGGTACTTCTTAACACAACACACAGTCAACCTCTGAAACCCATTGCCACAGGATGTTGGGAAGGCCAAAATTTAATTTGGTTCAGAAAAGAATTAGATAAATTTATGGAGGATAGGTCCATCGATGACTATTATCCAGGATGGTCAGGGTTACAACCCCATGCTCCGAGTGTCCCTAATATTCTTACTGCCAGAACCCAGGACTGGACGACAGGGGATGGAGCACTTGATATTGGCCCTGTTCAGTTTATTCTCTCTCAAGCATCTGGCACTGGCCACTGTCACAATACAGGATACTTGGCTAGATAGACCATTGGTCTGACCCAGTATGGCTATTCTTATGTTCCTATGTAAACAATAAGTCATTTTCTTTTTGTCAGATCATGAAATTTCCAGGACTCCATTGTGCTAGGTGGTGTACAAACACAGAACAAAGAGACAGTCCCTGGCTCAAAGAGCTTACAATCGAAGTATAAGACAAGAGGCAACAGCTGGATGCAGCTAGACAAGGAAGTACAGCGAAACAACACGAAAATATTGGGCTGCATAATAGTTAGTGTTAATCCGTTATAAATAAAAGCCATATGTTATATCACTCCACTCATGTCCTAAATGGAACAAAGATGGACATCACTGAATGTCTGATCAAAGGGGCCAAATGCTGAAATCCTTCACACGGGCAATGAAAGTTGCAATTGCTCAACACTTCAGGAAAATCAATGCACTTATATAAGTGCCTGAGTATAGGCTTAAAGGCCAGGTTTTTAAAGGTATTTAGTTGCTTAAAGATGCAGATAGGTGCCTACGTTTCTATCTTCTATTGCAATCAAGGGGAGCTAGGTGCCCTACTAGTCACCTATCTGTATCTTAATGTGCCCCAGGGACTTTAAATCTTTGGCCCTAGATGTCTAATCTTAAACTATACCTGCCCCGCTCCCATTTCATACAGTGTATCCTGGCATAGCCAGGCATAGAACCCAAGGGTTCTGGTTCACCATTTCAACTTCTGACCTGCAGAATTAATTTCATGTACTGCCTGTCTAGCATGTCTTCTTAAGGGTTATTTTTCTCTTGGAGGCTGAAGCAAAATTTTGCATTCTGAGCGCATGGCAGTGTTTCTTGCTAGACATCTTCATTTATTTTCTTTACAACCAAGGTAACCAGCCCAAATTAATCTACTTTGTATTACTAAGATACTTGGCCATCTGCTTTTCACCGGTGTTATAAAACTGGCAGATTTTTTTTTTTTTTCCACAAAGGACTTTCTCCATTCTCTGGCTTGTTCTCTCAGGTTAGTATATCTCTGTTTGTTCTTTGGACATGGGAAATGGCTTAATGGTAACATTTCTCTTTTTTTTTCAAAATTAAAGTCAGTTTTATTCAGTGATTTAACATGCATGTGGTTCTCCCTGCCCTTCTATAGAAATACCTTTTTAGATCTCTAATTTCATTTGCGTGGATTTGCTGGGCAACTTTTTCATCCTAGAATCCTTCTGACTTTTCATTGTTTCTACTTTTTCCACAGACACTTGTTTTCCTTGCTGTATCAACGGTTGCTATTCAGGAATCTCACAGTTGCATGGTTATTTCTAGATTAGCTTTCTCACCAATACATGTTGACTTCAGTTTGGGCTTTAAAATTAATTACAACTGACACCTAGATTCTCTTTCTAGGCTTGTACCCTTGCAGCTACAAGGAAGATGAAACTAATTCAATCCAATTGGCTCTCAAAGAGATGCAACTACACATTATCCTGATGATTGCTAGAGCTGGTCAAAAGAGTAGTTTAAAAAATCATGGGCAGTTTTAAAAGGTTTTTACTGGATTCTTGATTTGTTTTAAAAATCAACCTTAAGAAATTTTTGATCATCAATTTTTGAGTCTAACAGGAAGCTGATGGAAGGGAACATGTGCAGGCTTTCGAAGGCTCACAACAATGTTCCATTCAGATACTGGTAACTTACATGCTCAAAATATTGGCTGGAATTAATATTTAAGAGTTATACTGCTGTGTGAAAGCAATGGAATTAACTTTGTCTAACTATGAAACTAGGGCAAAATGAATATGATGAGGTAATTAAGGCAATAATTAGAAACCACTAATTCAGATGTGATGAATTGAAAGAGCTTCATAAGGTTAATATAGCTTTAGAGATTATAGACTATATTATGAGATGCCATATATACGTTTTGCTCCTGTCTCCAAATTTAAAATCTTTACTGGGGATTTGAAACAAAACACTGTATCAATGGATTTAAAGGTAAATTGGGGAGCAGGGAAGGAGTGGAAGAAAAAGAACCATGGGTGGGAATCTCATTCTGTTTGTGGAACTGTAATTTTACCAGTTAAATTGGAATAAAGACAATAAAACAAAGCAACTGTCAAAAATGAAAGTTGCCCTTTATTGAAAGAGATTTTTTTTTATTCTAATAGCTTTTAAAATGTCAAATAAATAAATAAAATTAACTAGGTAAAAACATTTGACATCTCATTAATTTGCAAGTATTTTTTAAATTAAAGGAAACCTGGCTGTGGAGATGTTTATGTGTGAGACTTTAAATGTGTGCTGGGGAAACTGAATTTAAATTAAAATTACGAGAGGCAGTATATTATCCCTCATTAATCTACCAGCCCATACTGCAGGGAGTGCTGGTTCTTTGGAAGGTGAAAATTCTCAACCTCTGGTGTTTTTTGCACTGTTGAAGGGAATTTGGTTTTCTTAGACCAGAATGATTAGGGGAATGTAAAAACTCTCAGAAGTGGATGGATTATTTATCTTAGAGAGGAGATGAATAAGAGGGGACATGAGAAAAGCATATGAACTAATGGATGATGTGCAGAAGGTACTTCTGTTCTCCCAGTCTCATAGCACAAAAGCAAGAGACATTCAGTGAAATTGAAAGGTAGCGAATTCAAAATGGATACAATGAAATATTTTCCCACACAAAGTTTAAGTGGATGTGACCTTTAGGCTCCAGTCTTATTTCCCTTGAAGTCAATAACAAAATACCCACTGACTTCAATGGAAGCAGCAGAAGGCTTTTAATGTGGAGTGTTGACATTGGTGAAATGTGTCTATCCTACCCAGCTACTTCCTGTGGCTCTATACTTCCTGTGGGTTTGACAGACAGGTGTGGGTTCTTCTTGGTCCCACCTCCAACCTTGGTGGTGTGTTTTCTTCATCTTGTTCTGATACACAATCAGCTAGCAGAAACTCCACTTCCCATGCTCCTTCCTGGCAAAAGTACCAGGGTTCTGCTCGGAAGGAAACAATTCTAGCTACTGTCTAACCTTTAACCAGACGCCTGATATAGGAGTACTCCCAAGGAATAACACAGAGAAATAGTATATCAGACTGGATAATTGCATTAAACAAAAGGTATAAGTATACCAGTTTATAAGTATCTTCCAGACAATGCCCCTGAATACCTAACTAAGTATTGATGCACTCACAAACTCCATGACAGGTTCAGATCCTGGCCTGATTCCCTCAGCGGTTATAGGAGGGGCCTCATGGTCTTGGTTCTTGGTCCTTGCTAGACTATGCGGTCTATGCTTTTTCACTACCAGAAGTATGCTGCTGCTGTGCCTGGGGCACTTCTCCCCATACAGAGATTCAGGGAATATGTGCTGACTATATAAACTAATGATTCTAAAAATCCTAAATCCTAATTTTTATGTTATAAAACCCAACTGTAAGTGAAAGCAGGCAGGGGCTGCTGATCTAGCAACATGGAAGATTTCTTGCCACCTGGTAATTGCTTTAGCTTGGGAGCTAAGGTTGTAATCTAGTCCTAAAGTCATTGGGAATTTTCCCATCTGATACCTATAAATTGAGAGCTCCCTTGAACAGGGACCAGAACAAATTTAGGAATATTGCTGCCATATACCCAGATGCCAGTTTTCATAGGTGACCCTGCATGAAGACCTGGGACTCCTAACCTCTCCAACAAGCTGACTCCTTTCTCTCTCCCAACATGTATCCACTCTTCTCATTAGCTCCTTTGCATTGGCTAGTTTATGTCAATTGCCCCAGGCTTATCAATCATTCTAGCTTTATTCCTTCTCTCTTTGTGCTTCCTCCTTTGACCAAGTAAGTTCCCTGAGCTGGCTGATGCCACTATTCCTCAAACCAGCATCTTCCCTCTCTCCCTCTTGGTTGTTAGGCAGTCAAGATGTTGACTTTGCCCTTGGAAGTGCTACTTCCTGGGAACATTGTTCCTCTCCCTGGGATTTTCTTGGCAATCCACAATGATCCTCGACAGAGCTACTGGCATGGATACACCAGACAAGCCAAGGAAAATCCTGTAGGATGTGATGGGGCATACTAGGCCCAGAGGCCTCCTGCTGGAGGCCTCAGGGTCCTGCCACATCCATCCCAGGAACAGAGCAGTAGAGAGATCCTCCAGACTGCAGAGAGAGGCTGTGTGTGATGCAGCCAATCAGGGGGACACTGCAAGTGGCTACCCAATCAGGGTATTGCAGGCTAGTATAAAGGGAGTTATAGCACAGACTAGAGTCAGCTGTTGCTTGGGGCCTGAGGAGTGAAGTTGGTGCTCCTAGCAGGCCGAAGGACTGCAGCACCATGGACAGCTCAGTGCCTGCAGAGACTAGGGAAGTAAGCAAGTGGTTCTAGCTGTGTGCTGGATCTGAACATAGAAGAGCCTTGAGGTAAGGATAAAGCACCCATGAAGGCTGGGTCTGTGGGGAAGTGGCCCAGGGAACTGAAAGCAGTTTAGTTAAAGGGACATGTACACACTTGACTATTATTCTTAGAGTCCCTGGGCTGGTACCTGGAGTAATGGGTGGGTCACGGTCCCCCATATAAGTCACTGAGGAAGTGGCCTACAATTGGACAGTGATAAACCACCAGAAGCGGATCTGAACTATTAAGAGGCCAGCTGGTGAACTGGGGCCAGACCAGACCAGAGTGGGTGAAGAGTCTCCAGAGAGGAAGCCTTAGGGGCATGGCCCCCTACAACGGTCAGGAGCCCTTAAAGACTTTGTTCAACTGATACCTTGGAAGGGTCTGTCTGAGTTGTGTTCCATACAGATTGTGTGACACTTGGCTGGAGGGCTGAGTCATTGAAACCATCAGAGAAACTGCCAGAATGAGTCACAATAGACTGAAATAGGTGCAGATGTGTGTGATTTATATCTAGTGAAGGCAACTTGATGGAACAGTTACCCATTGGCCCATTTCAGGTGTCTAAAAGCAGAAGACCAGGTAACAGGCTGAAATATGGGTTTTTTTTTTCTTTGTGAGTATGGCAACCCCAGGTGGATAGGCACAAAATCTGGGAAAAAGTTTCTGGACAAATAGCTTATTCAACGAAAAATATGGTTTCTGTCAGTCTGAAACTATTTGCAAATTTGACACAGGTAGTTTTGGCCATTCACAAAATGGTGAGAGAAGGAGGTGGTGCTACTCTTCCCTTTCCACTCTGAGGCTATTGGTAAGAACACTTAAATGAGCAACTCAGGTTCAAATTGTTGCTCTGCATCAGACCTGAAATGGACTCTTTTGATTCACCAAAAAATCAGATTTTGTTTGATTCCATGCTTTGGAATAACTACCAAACTGAAAAATCAATGATTAACCATTTCTAACTGATACTAATAATGGTGGCGGGGGGGGGGGGTAGTTTGACATGTGGAAATAGAGGTAGTAGACATTTTCAATTTCTGCCCAGGCACAAGGAGTTTTCAGTGTGTATTTGTAAGTGCTGAAGACAGACACAGCACTCAGGCCAATTAAATAAGTCATTGAGGACAAGTGCCGTATTAAGAAGTGTACTGAAAATGGCACTAGTTGTGTGAGACACTGCTTCTGTTTTCTTTGTCTCTGGTACATATTGGATTAAATTCACCAAAGCACAGAGCTCTCTCACAAACCGCTATGCACAGCTTAAACCCCACTTAAAAGCACAGTAAATAATTTAGGGAGTTCATACGCATTCAGGAAGTCCTATACAATTGGAAAAATTTCACCCACTGTGAATAAACTAGGGGAAAAAGCCTGTGTGCAACGTTTTTCATTTATTTTTCCAAGTGAGGCATCAGCACAAGTTACAACCAGTTGGAATATGGACCATAAGTGTGAGAGATCACAGCCTGAACAAGAAAGAAAGTTTCTGCCACTTCTTAGTTGGAAATTAAATTTAATTAAAATGGAGAGACAAACATTCATCCCCCTCTTAATGAAATGAAAGAGGCTTCAAAGTCATTATTTAGGGAAAAAAGCCATGTAGACTCTACTTATGTATAAAATCAGTCTTGAAAGACCCCGCTGAAATCATAATTCTTGATATTAGAATTAGATAACCACATATTTTTTAGTTAACTCTTACCCCAGAACCATTTAGTGCTTATCTCTTAGTGCCAAATTTTTTATTGGAAACATACAGTTTGGCTGTATGAAACAGCCAAGGAATATATTTAGTGATCCCATAAATTCTGGGAGAGGGTTCAAACTGGTGGTAGTTGTTAATTTCAGCAAGTATGGTGGTCTGCATTTGCAGGGCCATCCCGGCAAGAAAGCATTTGGGCCAGCAGGTCAACCCATTGGGTCCAGTGGGGGAGGGACGCCGCTCACTCCCTGTGCCGCCACGTCAAGCCACTTACCCCGTGGGCGGCCGGGGCCGCTGCCCAGCCTCCCCCAGCGCCCGTTGTGCCACGGGCTCAAGACCCTCCTTTCCCCAGCAGGGGCGACAGCCCGCTGCAGCCCTAGCCCTCAGGCTCTGCCAGTCACCCAGGCAAAGCGGCGCTCCGTTCAGGAGCTATGGCTCGGGAGTCTCTTGGAGAAAAAGAGACACGGCAAACCCGGCCAGAGAACAAAGCCTCGAGGAAGGGCTTGTCCGGGACTTGAACCCGGGACCTCTTGCTCCCAAAGCAAGAATCGTGCCCCTAGACCAACAAGCCCCAGCCACACACCCCTCTGGGCCTCCCGCCTCCGAATGAACCAAAGCAAACGCTCCCCGCACTGATGATGCTTCGCGCCCCCCGCATGTGGCCGCAAGGCCTTAAGGTGGCCAGCTAGGCCTATCAACTCTCATGGGCTGCACCTGGACGAAGAGCCAGGGAGCAGAGATTGAGTGCAAGCGGACTCAGCTGGGCAGGAACGGGGAGGGCCTCCCAAGACAGGAAGCTGGCAACAGATAGAGGCTGCTGCTGGAAAAAGGGCACGCGCTCCTCGGGGAGGCTTTGGAGCTGCTACACTGAGAGCAAGGAGGGAAGCCAAACCAAATGAGACAACTTAAGGCCACGCTCACGCCCCAAGCTTGAGGAGAAAACCACAGCCCAAAGTCGGGCAAAAGAAGCAAGGGACGGTGGCAAACAGACCCCTTTGCCAGGCCTTATCCGTGAGGTGGTCCTGGGGCCTCTCGCACCCAAAGCCACGCTTGGACGCCCCAAAGTCAACAAGCCATTTCTCTGGAGCCCTAGCCACCATCATTTTGGACGATTTTTGCAACCAAACCAGATGAAAGCAAACCACGCTCTGCAAGAACAGGCAGAGCTAGCCCTAAAAGAAAGAAAGCAAGAAGGAAAGCAAGCAAGCAAGCAAGCAAGCAAGCTTAATAATCATTAAAAAAAAAACCCTACTGTGCCTGACTTCACCTTTCCAAGGTCTCCTCCTGGCTCTCTCACGCCGTAAGTGAGAATCGTTCCGCTGGACCAAGGAACCGGAGTCGGACCCTAAGGCAGCCCTCGCTCTGTGGGATCTCACAGAGAAAGAGGGGGGAAAAGCCCCTCAAAGGGCAGCAGCAAAGACAGCCTTGGATGAAAGTTGGAGCGGGGACCTCTTGCGCCCCGTAGCAGACACGCTCCTGTCCAACTAACCCTTTCGCAACTCCAAGGAAGGTAGCATTGAACGGGAGTTTGCAAAAGCCAGCCACCAAAGAGCAAGGGAACCAAGATGGTAAAGGCAGAAGAGATGCCAGCAGGAGGGGCTTGTCCGGGACTTGAACCTGGGACCTCTCGCACCCGAAGCGAGAATCATACTCCTAGACCAACAAGCCACCGTGGGCTGCCTGGACCAACTCCTGGCCTGGCAAGGTGAGGCCGAAACCCAACCTTCCTGTAAATTGTCACCCCTTCTAAACGGTGCTCCACCGGTGCCACGATACCCTAGACAACGGTCTCCGCGTGTGCCGTTGGCCACCGTCTTCGCCTCCCAGGGAGGGATCCGTTGCGCCCACGACAATCAGGAGAAGACTGGGTGGAAGCAAAGAGACAGCAAGTTGCACGAGTTGACCCTTCCGGCTGAGCCGGGCGCTCCATTCTCGAGTTGGGGGGTCTGCCCCTGACAGCTGCAAGGCTAGGGTGCGGGCCCCCCCAGCTCTGGCTGCACTTTTCTGGGCTGAGGCGGGCGCTCCGTTCTTGGCTTGGGGATGGGATCGTCTGCCTCTGGCCGTATGGGCTCCTGCGGGCAACTGCCAAGCTCCTCCTCCTGTGGACGCCTGCACTGAAGGCTCTCCCCTCCCTCGGGGTGGCCATGCCCGCCACTTTCCTCCTCTCCTCCCCCCCTCGCAAGTCTCCCCAGCTTGTGCTAGAAGTGGACTATTAAGCCTCCCTCCGTGGCTTGTGCCTGGGAGCAGGAAGCCCCGGTGGGCTGCATTTGCGGGGTCATCCCGGCAAGAAAGCATTTGGGCCAGCAGGTCAACCCATTGGGTCCAGTGGGGGAGGGACGCCGCTCACTCCCTGTGCCGCCACCTCAAGCCGCATCCCCCGTGGGCGGTCGGGGCCGCTGCCCAGCCTCCCCCAGCGCCCGTTGTGCCACGGGCTCAAGACCCTCCTTCCCCCAGCAGGGGCGACAGCCCGCTGCAGCCCTAGCCCTCAGGCTCTTCCGGCCACCCAGGCAAAGCGGTGCTCCGTTCAGGCGCTATGGCTCGGGAGTCTCTTGGAGAAAAAGAGACATGGTAAATGCAGCCAGAGAACAAAGCCTCGGGGAAGGGCTTGTCCGGGACTTGAACCCGGGACCTCTTGCTCCCAAAGCAAGAATCATGCCCCTAGACCAACAAGCCCCAGCCACACACCCCTCTGGGCCTCCTGCCTCTGAATGAACCAAAGCAAACGCTCCCCGCACTGATGATGCTTCATGCCCCCCGCATGTGGCCGCAAGGCCTTAAGGTGGCCAGCTAGGCCTATCAACTCTCACGGGCTGCACCTGGAGGAAGAGCCCGGGAGCAGAGATTGAGTGCAAGCGGACTCAGCTGGGCAGGAACGGGGAGGGCCTCCCAAGACAGGAAGCTGGCGACAGATAGAGGCTGGTGCTGGAAAAAGGGCACGCGCTCCTCGGGGAGGCTTTGGAGCTGCTACACTGAGAGCAAGGAGGGAAGCCAAACCAAATGAGACAACCTAAGGCCACGCTCACGCCCCAGTCTTGGGGAGAAAACCACAGCCCAAAGTCGGGCAAAAGAAGCAAGGGACGGTGGCAAACAGACCCCTTTGCCAGGCCTTATCCGCGAGGTGGTCCCGGGGCCTCTCGCACCCGAAGCCACGCTTGGACGCCCCAAAGTCAACAATCCATTTCTTTGGAGCCCTAGCCACCATCATTTTGGACAATTTTTGCAACCAAACCAGATGAAAGCAAACCACGCTCTGCAAGAACAGGCAGAGCTAGCCCTAAAAGAAAGAAAGCAAGAAGGAAAGAAAGCAAGAAGGAAAGAAAGCAAGCAAGCAAGCAAGAAAGCTTAATAATCATTAAAAAAAAAAAAACCCCTACCGTGCCTGACTTCACCTTTCCAAGGTCTCCTCCTGGCTCTCTCATGCCGTAAGTGAGAATCGTTCCGCTGGACCAAGGAACCGGAGTCGGACCCTAAGGCAGCCCTCGCTCTGTGGGATCTCCCTCAATGGGCAGCAGCAAAGACAGCCTTGGATGAAAGTTGGAGCGGGGACCTCTTGCGCCCATAGCAGACTGACGCTCCTGTCCAACTAACCCTTTCGCAACTCCAAGGAAGGTAGCATTGAACGGGAGTTTGCAAAAGCCAGCCACCAAAGAGCAAGGGAACCAAGATGGTAAAGGCAGAAGAGATGCCAGCAGAAGGGGTTTGTCCAGAACTTGAACCCAGGACCTCACACACCCAACGCAAGAATCATATTCTTAGACCAACAAGCCTATGGGTTGCCTGGGCCATCTCCTGGCCACACATTTTTCTGGCTGAGCTGAGCTCTCTCCTCTTGGATTCTGGGTGGGAGCATTAGCCAGAGCAAGGAATGAATCCAGGAGTTTTAGGAAGCAGCAGTGGTGTTTGGATCCATGCCATCACACTAACCAAATGGAAAGAACAACAGGAATAGCATCCCCAGGGAAAGACTAGCCGCCATCCCCACCCACCCCGCCCCCGCATTCACAGTAGAACAGCAAAGCATTGTAAGGGTTTGTCTGGGATTTCTCTCACTCTTACGAGAGTCACATCTCTAGACCTACAAACCCCCCTTTGCAGTGAGAGGATCAGCATTCCTCGCACATTTGGGAGAAACAACAGGCCGCTGTAGACTTCAACTTGAGAAGGACTGTGCATAACTTCCCCTTTCCATGATCATCTCCATGCTGGGTCTGCCACACCCCTAGAGCAACAAAGCAAATTATACACCCTAATGTGTGAAATGAACTCGGGTAAAGATATGGCGACCTTCATGGGTGACTCCCTAAGTTTATATTCTACCGTCTTCTGTTAAAAACTTCTCCAAGGCAAAAATTCCTTTCCTTGTCTTTTGGACGGTACTGCTGATACCTCCTAGTGATTTAAACAAAAATTTGGGAATGGGTCACTTGGAATCCATATTCCCGCAAAATGTCCCCTAAGCCTTTTCACTCCCTTTCCTGGGGAGGCTTGAGACTAATATACCAAGAAATTGCCTTAACGTAATTACAGACTAGACCTTTTATCTTTAGGACATTGAAATTAAAACATGAACTTTATTATAAAGAAAGTGTGAAAGAATCACGCCTGCAAAATCAGGGTGGAAGGTAGCTTTATAGTGTAATAAAAACATTTAAAACTCATATGACTCTTTTCTGGACTCTTCACAGTTACAAAAACAGGAATAAAACTACCTCTTTGCTTAGGGAAAATTCACAAGCTATAACAAAAGATAACCTAACACATTTCTTTGACTTACTTACATAAGAACATAAGAAAGGCCGTACTGGGTCAGACCAAAGGTCCATCTAGCCCAGTACCCTGTCTATCGACAGTGGACAATGCCAGGTGCCCTGTAGTGAGTGAACCTAACAGGTAAAGATCAAGTGATCTCTCTCCTGCCATCTATCACCCCCCTCTGACAAACAGAGGCTAGGGACACCATTCCTTACCCAGCCTGGCTAATAGCCATTAATGGACTTAACCTCCGTGAATTTATCCAGTTCTCTTTTAAACCCTGTTACAGTCCTAGCCTTCACAGCCTCCTCAGGCAAGAGTTCCACAGGTTGACTGTGCGCTGTGTGAAGAAGAACTTCCTTTTATTTGTTTTAAACCTGCTGGGTTTCAATGGGTTTCAATGGGTGGCCCCTAGTTCTTCTATTATGGGAACAAGTAAATAACTTTTCCGTATTCACTTTCTCCATGCCACTCATAATTTTATATTTCTCGATCATATCCCCCCTTTGTCTCCTCTTTTCCAAGCTAAAAAGTCCTAGCCTCTTTAATCTCTCCTCATATGGGACCCATTCCAATCCCCTAATCATTTTAGTTGCCCTTCTCTGAACCTTTTCTAATGCCAGTATAACAGTATTATAGTATTACAATTTTTGTAATACTAGATAGATTATTTCAGGTATGTTTTTATTAGACGTTGTATCTGCCTGGTCTCTCTCTCTCTCTCTGTCTGGAGAGGAACATAACATAAAGAGTACAAACAAAACCTTCCCCACACCCAGATTTGAAAGCATCTTCTTTCCTTATTGGTCTTGTGTTCAGGTGCCAATCAGGTTATTTGAGCTTCGTGACCCCTTACAGGTAAAGCAGTTCAATACAGTTGCCAACGAGGGATTTTGTGCTACTTTTTCCTTTATATTTATGATACACCATTTGTCTGTTTTGTCTAAGCTTGTAAAGTGGAGATAGGAAGGAGGGTACCTGGAATTCAAGCATGAAAGGTGGGTAAAAAATTAGGGGACTGGAAAGAGCATCAGGAATCTACTGTGTACAAGAAGTAAAAGAAGTCCATGACAAGTCCTGCAACACAAAACGGGAGGGGAAATTTTAAATTTAGTTCTAAATTGAGCACAAGATCTGGTCTGAGAGGTAAATATATAGCTGAATTATTCAATAACAGCAGCCATAATGTAATTCAATTTAATATCTTTGTAGGGAGAAAAATACCAAAGAGGCCCATTACAATGGCACTTAACGTCAAAAGTACCGAAATGAGGAAGCTTGTTAAATGCAAATTAAAAGGAACAGTCACAAGAGTGAAATACCTGCAAGCTGCATGGGATCTAAAATAAAAAAAAAATCAGTAAGAGTGCCAAACAATTGCCACCATGTTTAAACAACAAGTAAAAGAGGTGGTTAGAAGCAAAAAAGTCATCCTTTTAAAATTGTCAGTCAAATCTTAGAGGAAAATAGGTGTATTTCTAAATGCATAAACTCCGGCAACTGAAGTCTAAAAGGCTTTTAAGCAAAGTAAGCAATACTGGGTTAAGCAGGAAGGTTCTCTTATGGATCAGTAACTGGTTAAAAGATAGGTAACAAAAGACAGGAATAAATGGTCAGTTTTCACAATGAAGAGAGCATTGGGGATGACTGCAAGTTACCTTGGCGGGTTTTTACAGAATGGTCTGGTGGAGCTAGCAGTGAACTGGCTTTGACCAGCCAGGCTGGCTTGCAACCACTCCAACTGGATAAACAGAAGAGATAAGTGAGAGTGTTAAGTGTGGGAATAGAACGTAATAGTGTTTCTGCCCAGAGCCTGCTTATGGATATATACACCCCCTGAGAAAGAGATGATGATAAAAAGCAGCTATGAGAATCGCTTTAGATGAACAGTCTCATCTGCGGACCTTGACCTTGTGGGTGCCCAGGAACTCCCCATGCAGGAGGAACGCCTGCTACGAGCCACTGGAGACAAGCCTGGAGGGTCTGGGATTGTCCATAACAGAAGGAGCATAACCATTGATTCCTGCTTGCCTGCTTGAAAGTACGTATTTAGTAACATGTGAAGGTGAGGAAGCTTATTATACTTTGGTAAGTATATTATAAAGTATTATACTTTGGTAATAAAACGGGTTTTATTTATACACCTGGTGTGGCTTCACTGAGTGTATCCAAGTCCCACTTTGGCCTGACAGAGAGGTAAATAACAAGGTTCCCCCAAGATCTGTACTGGGACTAGTGTAGTTCAACATATTTATGAATAATCTAGAAAAGGGGGTATAATGTAAGATGGCAAAATTTTCAGGTGATACAAGACAGTTAATCCCAAAGCACACTGTAGAATCATAAAGGTGTGACTTGGTGACAAAATGGCAACACCATAATCTCAACTGTACATACACTGTAAAGGGATCTAAATTAGCTGTTACCACTCAAAAAAAAAAAGTGATATTGAAGTAATTGTGAGTAGCTCTCTGAAAACATCTGCTCAATGTGCAGCAGTAGAGAAAAAAAGCTAACAATGTTAGCAAACATTAAGAAAGGGATACACAATCAGACAGAAAATGTCATAATGACACAATGTAAATTGATGGTATGCCCACTACTACCCTATCTCAAAAGAAGTTATATAAGAAGTGTAAAAAGTATGGAGAACTGTAACAAAAATGATTCAGTATATGGAACATTTTTCATATGAAAAGAGGTTAAAAAGACTGGAACTGTTCTACTTGGAAAAGAGATGACTGAGGGGGTATATGATAGCATAAAATCATAAATGGTTTGTAGAACATGAATAAGGAACTATTATTTACCCCTTCACATAACATATAAACACTGAATTCACCCAATGAAATTAATAGGCAGCAGGTTTAAAACAAAAGTAAGCAAGTACTTCTTCACACAACACATAGTCAAACTGTGCAACTCATTGCCAGGGAATGTTGTAATGGCCAAAAATATAACTGGGTTCAAAAAATAATTAGGTAACTTCAAAGCGAATGGGTTCATCAATGGCTATTAGCCAAGATGGTCAGGGATGGAACCCCATGCCCGGGGTATCCCTAAACTTCTGATTGGTGGAAGCTGGGACTGGATGAGAGGGGATGAATCAATCAATAAATTGCCTTGTTCTGTTCATTCCCTCTGAAGCAACTGGCACTGGCCACTGTTGAAAGACATGATATTGAGTTAGATGCACCATTGGTCTGACCCATTATGTCCATTCTTATGTTCTCATACATGGTGTGAAAAGTCAATAAGGGTACATATTCACTACCCGCCAGATTGGCAGGTACTGATCGATCCCCGATCACTCTGCCTTTGACTCCTGTAATCCACCAAGACGAGAGGCAGAAGCGGAGTCGACGGGGGAGCGGTGGCAGTCAATCCCACACCGTAAGGGCGCGAGGTAAGTCGACCTAAGATACGTCAACATCAGCTGATATTCTCATAGCTGAAGTTGCATATCTTAGGTCAACCTTCCCCCTTTGTGTAGACCAGGGCTTTGTGACAGAGCAGAAGAGAAAGAGGAGCAAATTGTTTTGCAAACTTAAGGGAAAAAAACACAAAAAAGGTTCCAGAATTTTATCAACATGCCACTCTCCAAGGGCTAGAGAAATTCAGCTTTCACAGACCTTCATAAAGAACGGACTGGGAGCAATACTTTGCAAGATTCTGAACGGTTACAAAGCTCCACCAGGTAATTGGAAATATTCAGGTATTCTTCTTTATTTTTTGTTGCATAGAAGCAGGCAGAGCATATCTTTAAATCCTTTGACTTGACTGAAGACAGTCAGAAAGATGACTATGAAAGGATGCTGCTATGTTTGATGCAGACTTTATAACTGTAAAGAAATTTGGTTTATGAAAAAGCATGTTTTTACCAGATAGTTCAAGATCCAGAGGTAAGTGTTGAATGTTTTTATAAGAGTTCTTTATGCATTGCCTGCAAATTGTGACTTTGGGATTGCAAAACATGAAAATATCAAAGAGGTTGATTATTGGATAAACAGATAAAAATCTTTTACTTCAGCTACAATTAAAAACAGACCTATCCATGGCTATACAAATAGTAAAGCAGTCTGAACTAGTCAAACAGCAAAACGAAAATCAGGAGCAACTTGAAAAACCTGAAACAAGCTTAGATATAGTAAGCAGTATAAGTTCTACAAGCCATTACTATAAGACTTCTCAAGGCTAGGAGAGAGAACTTCCAGGCTAAGAAAGACAAATTCCAGTCAAACACCAAAGCCTTACAGCTTAACTCCACAAGATGTGGAAGAATTCATAGCCCAACACAAATGTGTTATGCCAAAGGTATAAGGTGTATTAAATGCACAAAATATGGACATTTTGAAAATATTTTCCACAACACCACACTAAAGGATCCAGAGAGTTGACTCACATTACAGACAACCAAGAGCCATTATTTCTGATATCTATCAAATGTGATGACACAGAACTGGAAAATGAAATTTAATATTCATGAAAAAGCTATTGGCTTCAAAATTGACTCAGAAGCAGATATCATATTCATCTCACAATATCCTTCAACCCCTCCAAGAGCTGAAGTCACCTGACACTACTCTGACTAGCCCTGGCTGAGGTATATTGAGCTGCATGGGCCAAACCACAGAAACAACCTACAAAGACAAAACTTATGCATTTAGAGCATTTGTGATCAAAACCCAACAGCCTTCCCCACCAGTGTGGCATCCATGATGGGCCTAGTGAGAAAGGAGGAAGAACTTGATGGAATATATTTGGTGACCCTGGACTTTTGAAAAGAGATGCAGTGCAAATGATCTTGAGACAATTCTGAACCAAACAGTGTACATACATCTTGTGGTATTCTTATCCCATTAGTTCATAAAGTGGAAACTGAGTTAAAGAGAATGGAACATATTGAAATAATCAAGAAAATTTCTGATCCAACAGCCTGATGTGCAACAATGGTAAGAATTAAAAAGAAAAATGGACAAATATTAATCTGTGTAGATCTAAAAGAGTTAATGAAGCAGTTGTGAGAAAAATATGTCTTCCCAACACTGGACGACTTTTTCCTCAATATGAAAGGAGCTATAGTATTCTCCAAGACAGATACCTCAGGAGTATTCTGGCAAATTCCTTTAGTCAAAGTGCTAAACTGACTATGCTTATCACAACCTTTGGGATATTTTGCTTTCAAAGGTTATCTTTTAGGACCACCATTGCACGTGAAATTTTCCAAAGAAAGATGGTAGAACTGTTAACAAAAGCAACCGGAGTTTTCCATTTTTATGGAAGATATTATGATAGATGGGTCCTTGATGTAAGAACACAACAAACCCCACAACAAAGTTCTAAGTCTAATCAGTCAGTCCAGACTGAAGCTAGAGAGGGAAAAGTCTGTTTTCTGCCTAGCCCAAAACTGAGGTGTTTGGGAAAGACAATAAACAAAGGTGGAATCAATCCTGGTAGCCCTGAGAAAGTAAGAGCAATTTGAGACTTGAATGCACCAACTGAGTTGTGTATTTGGGTAGTAAATTATCTTGGTCAATACCTACAAGACCATTCTATAGTGACAAAATGACTGAATGAGCTATGGGGGGCAAATCAAGAAATTGCCTTCAAAAAGGTCAATAGCTTCAGTTTTCAGGTACTATGATGTGAACAAATCCATAATGGTCAATGTAATTGCAGGCTGCTATGGCCTCAATGGTGTATTGTAGCAACAACATGGCTCTGAGGGGAAGTCAGTTGCATTTTGCTCTTTCATACTCACAGAAGCAGAAAATCGATATGTCCAGATTGAAAAGGAGTGTCTGGCAAGCATAAAGAGCACATGAGAACTTTTACAGGGGATTGGATTTGTTTACTATGATAACAAATCCTAAACCACTTGTAACTGTCTGTTGTCAGATGTTGGCTGCGAGTGTGTTTTTTCTGTGTGCCGTCCGAGCTCTGCGCAGGTAGTTGGCCCAGCAGACCTTGATCGAACTGCCCATAACAACAAGATCTGTTTAAGTTGCGATAGCACTAGATCAGGTTTATTGCCAACATAGTATAGTATTGGTGCCCTGTACTTGCTATATGTACACTCAGTGCATGTATGCCCGTGACAGTGGACCAGCTCAGTTGGTGGTGGGACTTCCCAGTATCCCCTAGGCCAGCCAAAGACACTCCCTTTGAGACTCCATTTGATACACCAATACCAATGCAAACAAGTTACATATTACCCCTCTGACATGGCTATCTGCCACCCATTACCTAGCTAGCTAGCTCTAATGTGGCTAGGTGCCAGCCATACCTTGTACATGCTGGTTCAATCAAAACATCTCTATCCATTGTATTGTCATCCTAACCTTATTGTTAAGAGAGGTCAGCGTGCTCCTGCTATCTTTGGGGAAAGTGTTTTTGTCTTGAGGTGTTCTGATACTATCTTTCAGGGATGTGTTGTCCGGTGCCTAGCAATTCTCAGGAATATGTGTTTTTGCAATACAGGACCTGTTCTTTCCAGGTTCTGTGAGGGTGCATGCAGTCAGAGCCTTTTTTGCTAACTTTTGCTTTATATCATCAAGCTTGGACACTACTTTAGTTTAGGCCTCAGGTCTCACACTGGGCCTCTGATACAAGGCCCTGTGTCTCAGGTTCTCTTTCTACTACATCGTCATCAATAGAAAAGATTTGAATCAAGCTCTGCTGAGCGGCCAGTGTTTAATAATGAGGTTCATGTGATGTAATTCAATTGTTAAGTAAGCTCACAGGAAAAATTTGATTTCACATACACTTCATCACAGAGCCGAACATTACATTATTTCAAGCTTCTGGGTAGCGGAGTGCAAAGACATATGTGGAAGCTGTGTATAGATACACAGACTAGTATCAGAAAAGACATAACACCAGCCACAAAAAGCAATCTTGACAGACAAGAAGTTCTAAGTTACATTAGGCCAACTGGCTCAAGTATCTAAGGGACACTAAGGAAGTGGCAAGAGATTGCTTTGCAGTACCTGGATAATTTAATGAGTCAGAGTCATGGTTAAAGGCAATTGCATTGTAATTTTAAACAAAATGAGAGGAGAAATCTCAAATCTCCTCCATGAAGGACATCAACAATTAACTAAATGCCACGAACAGACCAACCAGTCAGTGTGGTGGCCAGACATAACCGAGGGCATAAACAATAAAGTATCTGCATGCAAACATTGCAGAACTGACAGACCAACACTACACAAAAAATGTTTAATAAGATCACCTCTACCCGATAGACCTTGGAAGAAGCTACAGATTTCTGAGAATTCAGAGGACATCATTACCTGATCATAGTAGACTGTTTCCGGGTATATAGTATTAATGTACTTGAAAGACAACATCTTGCAGTGTTATTGAGAAACTAAAGAGCACTTTTACTCACTTCAGTGTTACCGAACAACTCTTCAAAACATCCCTGTAAGGTAGGTCAGTTTTGTTTATCCCCATTTTACAGATTGGGAACATAGGCACAGACAGACAAAGTGACTTGTCCAAGGGCACACAAGAAATCTGTGGCAAAGCCAGGAACTGAACACAGGTCTCCCCAGCAGCACCCTAACCATCCTTCCTTCCTTTTGTCAATGAGCTGTCTTGCGTACATCCACACTGTAACCCGAGGGATTTATCTTCTTGCTTGTATAGATACATATTTCTTATAAGTTTAAGGATTTGATGTATTGTAATAGATTCATAGATTTATATTAGAATTAGTTTGGTTGTAATGCAAAAGGCCTACTGACTAAAACTCGGTATGTTAAGCTAAAAGCAAAGTTAGCATCCATTTCTGAGACTTTTCACCCGGAAAGCTATATTTTCTACTTCTAAGACCTTTCACCCAGAAAGGAAGACTGACCTTTGTCTTGTTATCCAAATAGATTAAACACCACGCCTCTGTCTACGGCCTTTTACTCAGACTAATAGTCAAGGAAATGGTATAGGAGATTTTCCCTAAAACATAACACATACACCACAAATGCATACATAAGGTCATCTATATGCACATAACACACTAGGCAATAAGGTAAAGTGTACCCTAATGTTCCTGTGGGGGAGTAATGAAATTTGGGCACACAAGGAAGGATTTCTGGCACTTGTGACTGATAAAAGAGGTGAACCCCCTTTGCTAGGGAGCATACTCACTCTTCATCTTCAATCAACTGTCTAAGCTATCTACAACTGTTAACTAGTAATGGTCCATACTTATTCTCTTTTCAAATTTTAATTTCTAAAGGGACTAAGCTAAGCTTGGCTTCCTTAAATCTTTATTCTTAGTGCTATATAGTAAGTTTAAGTCAAGTTAGTTAAGTAAGCAACAACTTTGAAGCTCTGCAGTAGTTTTCTCTGCAAGAGGTGAGAAGCCAGAACCACCAGAGGCGAGGTCCTGTGTCTTCCAACAGCGGGTTACCAAACCAGGGTGTGAGTATATTAACCAAGGTTTTGCAATGCACAATATTGTATATCTACCTTTTAATGCAATTGTAACTCTGTATCTCTGACTATTTTACTATTTACTTACTATCTCATTGATTTTAATAAAAAGGTTTTATGACTATATCTGTTTCAGTGTAAATTTCCTGTCATACCCCCGAAGGTCCTTTATGAATTCCATGGATCCTGATTTGGGACAAGAACTTATCTTCTGATCAAACAGATTGGCAAGCCTAGACCCATACTAACTAATATTGATAATTAGTTAATATTATTAATGAATTATTGATTAATTAAAATTAATTAAAATTAAATCAAATCAAATTGGTAAACTAAATCAATATTAGGAACACATCCACAATCAGGCTACAATACCCATGGTCCAGTATTTTCACTCCATGTCAAAAACAAACTGATTAACTCACCTGCTTTAACAGGACACGCTTAACTTAATCAGTTCCTGAGTCTATTGAGTCCAATGAGCAAATAATGAATAATAGGCGGAAAGCAGCTTTATTTGGGTACTAGAAAAATATGGGCATCTGGCTGAAGAACAGCTATTTACCAACATTTGTGACACTAGAAACTAGTGTAACCCACAAACCTTCTGGGTGTGGTGTTCTGCCCCATCTAGTGGCACTTAGAGAGAGAGATGAAGGTGTCTGCTCTAGAGCCTTAGCTAACAACCATGTGGTATTTGTTCATGCACTAGCTGCAGAGATGCAATGCTCAATCCTACCTTCTGATGATCAGGGTCTGTGGGTGTTACAAGTAGGAGCTTGTCTGGGACTTCAACTGGGAAGTTTCTGAAGCTTGGGACATCCTTCCTCAGCTAGGGGCAGTATGTGATCCACACACCTCTTGATTGTGGTGCTCTGTGCCATCTAGTGGCACTGAGACCACTTTGAGAATGAGATTAAGGAGTCTGCTCTACAGCCATGTGGCTTTTGGCTCATGCACTAAGCTCCAGAGTCCCCAGGTTCAACCCTGCCTACCAATGACCAAGGTATATTGGTGTTACACTAGCTCATTGGATGTTTGAAAACAGGGAGAGGGGAAGGGATTATGAACAGTACTATGGGCAAAAATCTCAAATTCTGAAAATTTCTGATGAAAAGGAGGACAATTTTTTTCACAAAAAATATTTACAAAAAATTCATCCCATTTTTTCAACCAGCTCTGGTTACGAATGTAATGGACCCCAAAAGCCAATTAGAACTCAGACAAGTGATCAGGAATAGATAATTACACTCGTCTATGTAATTCTTTACGGTTTACAGGAGTGGCCAACCTGTGGCTCCAGAGCCACTTGCGGCTCTTCAGAAGTTAATATGCGGCTCCTTGTCTAGGCACCAACTCCAGGACTGGAGCTACAGGTGCC
The DNA here is from genome assembly GCA_007922305.1 of Dermatemys mawii. Lineage (NCBI taxonomy): Eukaryota > Metazoa > Chordata > Testudines > Dermatemydidae > Dermatemys > Dermatemys mawii. The sequence goes on along the minus strand of ML677342.1, from coordinate 42,034,390 downwards.
AACTTTCCAATGTGCCGGGGGGTGCTCACTGATCAACCCCTAGCTCTGCCACAGGCCCTGCCCCCACTCCACCCCTTCCTACCCCCGCCCCTGAGCCTGCCATGCCCTCACTCCTTCCTTCTCCCCCTGAGAGCCTCCTGCATGCCACCAAACACCTGACCGGGAGGTGCGGGAAGGGAGTGGGAGGCGCTGATTGGCAGGGCTGCCGGTGGGTGGGAGGCACTGAAAGCGGGTTGTGGGAGTTGATGGCGGGCTGCTGACATATTACTGTGGCTCTTTTGCAATGTACACTGGTAAATTCTGGCTCCTTCTCAGGCTCAGTTTGGCCACCCTTAGTTTACACCTTCCAAAATTATTTATAGCTAGGAAGAGTGAGCATAAAATCAGTATAAACAGATACTCATCTGATTCAGTAGCATGTTACACTTACTTTACACTAGCTAAGAGACAGGGGGGAACCAGGCCTGATTGTTGGCATTATTCACCAGATCTACTTTTGACCTAAAAAAAAGAACACTGGCAATAACTAAAATAACCCATTCCTCCCTGTTCCTCTTTTAAACAAAAACAACATGTATTAGCCAACCTTCTCTCCCTGTAAATAATAAAAGATTCTGTAATGTATTGTTGAATCACTGTCAGAGTAATTATGGTGATTTTGTAAAATAAACTCCCACCCAAATGCTCCAATAATTGGATTCTTCCCCCGCCTCGAACCGCATGTTCCTTTGCACACAACACCATTATTGTTCATTAATTCCAGATCCAAGCATTTGTTATAAACTCATCCTCAGTGCCAACTCTAACAAAAATACAAAAACAAAATAAAATTTAACAATGGGAGCATGTGAAATGTTTACATGGAAAGTAAATAAAACCAGGGATAAGAAGAAAACCCTCAATTTCACCTAATTATACAGAGCTAGCACAAACTGCCACAGCTTGCTAATTTTTTTGTTTTGTGCAAACTGAAGCTTAATTTTTAGCATTAATGAAAAGTTGGTCAAGTTAACAGCCCTGGAGTGTTATGTCCTGTGTTTGTTTAACTACAGCATAGGTGCAGTCTAGATAGCAGCAGGCTAAGGTTAATGATAGTCTATTACCAATATACCTCATCCACGACCTTGAGAGTCAGTTCCACTAGTGAGATGGGAGTTTTCTGTCCATGGTGTATTCAAACTCCAGCTTCTCTTTAGCGTGCCAACCAAGGTGTCAACTGTGACGTTCTCTCTTTGGATGTTGGTATCTAGCCACTAGAAATTGGACAAACAAGCTGTGATGTTATGAGTGCAATATAGTATCTCTCTGAAAGGTGACAGGGCCAGAAAGAGTTAATCAACTCACAGACTGACCTGACCCATGGCTGAACTTTAAACATTGATTAGGAAGATATGTAAATGAGTAGAGTTTTGAAATGCAACCAACATTGTTAAAGATAGAAGAGTAGATGTTTGTTCAAGTCTTGTGATGTAAGCAAACAAGTCTTGTCTATACTATGGCTTTAATTCAAAGATAAAAAAAGTATTGGTATTTAGGAAGATACTTGAGTGAAATAGTATTGTCTATACGTCTCTTTGAAGGTTGTGGTAACTTGTATCTGAACTGTTTAATGGATAAAATATCCTGTGCTAATTGCCATGATGTTTGAGAGAAGGAAAGTTAAGCCTATTGTTTTCTCAGGCCAAAAGGCTGCTGGAAATGTATAAAAACTCTGGGACAAGATGATTCTTCATCTCAGATCTGCTTTGGGTTTCAAGAAGGGGAAACCCTGAGCGATAAGGATTGAGATCCCCAGTCACTGACTGGAGTCACCCTGAATATGGACATTGGACTATAAGCTATGGACTATTTCTAAAAGAATTTTGGCATCTACCAGCTCATCTCTGCTATGAATTTAAACCTCAAAAATTGAATCCAGTCTGTATGTATATTAATCTTTTAACCAACACTCTCTCTTTTCTGTTTTAATAAATTTTAGCTTGGTTAACAAGAATTGACTATAGCATGTATTTTGGGTAAGATCTAAGTTACCATTTGACCTGGGTCTGGAGCTTGGTTCTTTGGAATCAGGAGAACCTTTTCTTTTATATGATGAAGTAAGATTCTCAGTAATCACCATCATATCTGACGGGTGTGTCTGAATGGAGGCCGGAAGCTGGGCACTTTAAGGGGAACTGGGTGGTTTGAACTTCTCAGTAAACAAGGAGGTACTATAGAAGCTGTTGTGTGCTGGCTTGGTAAACCTAAGTATTGGAATGTCCACCAGCTTTGGGGGTTTGTCTGCCCCGTTCTGTTTGCAGTTCACCCTAACTGAGTGACCTCAGCTGGCTCCCACTGGCAGCCCGGTCACACAAGCTCAATTTTTTTTGTTCCTAGATTTCAACACATAGAGCATTTTAACATTATGGGGCAGCCAGTGCCTCCCTCCCTCCTTGGGAAAGAGCCGAACCCATTAACAACCAAAAATATGAGTTTGGAAAGCTAGCTTTACAGAAGCCTTACGCTAAATGGAGATTCGGCATTCAGAGATGGAACCAAAACTAATAATTAGGAGCAATACACTCATCTAAAACATTTCTGTTGTTGTTCTAACTGGTTTCTATAGATAGGAAATAGACATGAAGGAACTGTTTTTAACATTACGTATGTCCCTAAAGATGCAATCCCTCAATGTGCAGTAAGACCAGCACAATGCCTGTGCACCATTTTGTTACCCTCAAAGTATTGCTCAAGTAGAGCTTTAATGGGATATAAACTAGGTGATGCCCCATTGCACAGGAGTGAATTTAATCCAGAGTGAAGAATATCGATTGTTTTCCCCTTCATGGATGTTATTCTGACTCTTTCTTTTGTTCAATAGTATCACAAGAATTTTTTTTAATAATATAACATTAAAAACGATATGATATAACAAAAACAATACAGCAGCCAAAATAGAGACCCTGGTTTCAGTGTGTTCCTACTGTAATACAAAGAAATAATAACAAGGAATAGGAAAGAGAAAAAAGGTGATTAAATAATGTCAATTACATGACATTGTCTCACAAAATAATAAACTCTATGAATATTGAGACTGAGTCTAGAAGAAATTCTCTCCATGGGCTGTTTAACAACAGATCAGGCTGCAGCGAATGACAATTAAACGAAGAAGAATAAACTCTCTGAAACCAAGTAATTTTAAAACATCCATCTAAGCATTCAGGCCAAATGCCAAGATGAAATCAATCTGTGTTGGCTCTCTCAAACCCCTGAAGTGTGATACACTTAATATCAGCATTCATCCACTTTGTTAACTTTTTTACAGTTTTTATAGTCAAATCCTCACCTTTTCTTTCAGTGCTTTGCATGGGTAATCCAAGGTCGGCGTGACCTCTCCCCTGCCATCTATTGATGAATTGAGGGGAAAGTCCCCAGTAGCAGACTGTATTCACATAGACACACCTGCTTTTCCTGGGTGGTCACAGACAGACTTGCTTTTCCAAAGTGATCAGTTTGGACTAATTTGGGTTTAAAATACACATTACTCTTGAACATGGGTGTAATGAAACATTATTACCCTGTATGACTAAAGGGCAGAAGAACTCTATTAAATATGCTCAAATTGTGAGGATTCCCCTATTTAACCTCACTCACTAGGAGTTAGTGATGCCAAAGACAAGTGAAAGCCAGAGTGGGTGGCTGTAAGTGAAATGTTTCTGCTTGGTGGTGTGGATTTGGGTTGAAGAGTCCTAGGGACCAGCTGACCCTCCTCCTCCATGGTTTAAAGACAGAGTTGATCAGACTCCACTGAGAGTCCTTGTTTCTGTTCAATGCTCGCCAGAGCTGAAATCCCTGATGAGCAGGGGGGACTGAACCATAGTCGTGGTGTGGGGACAGTGTTATGGTGAAAGCCAATGCTGAGGCTGCAGCAGTAATGAGGTTCCCCACTCTACAGTGAAATTGCTAAGTGATGAAATCACTAAGAACTAGACTAAGTTATGGAACCTCGGAATGCAGCATTGCAGCCAGAGGTGGTGGTGAGCGGCAGCTAAGATGGCCGCGACAGTGGCTAACAGCAGCAGCAGGGAACATCAGCAGAGACATCCCCACCTCTGGGGTGAGAATGAACCCACTGGACTTCACTGACTTCGGACAGCCAGCTGCGAGTTGGGTGCAGTGGAGGGAAAGGGCCATGGATTGCTAAAGGGACATCTCCCCCCACACCCAAACTCCCTCCCTCTTAGTTAATTGGCATTTTTCACTTACTGGAATCCCCCATTCCCCTAACATGCCAGATAAGGAACCTTTTACTGTAGTAATATGGCCACTGGTCTGCCCTAGGTGGGCTTCTTATGAAACAATCAAAGTATGGCCTTGGGAAAACATCTACATTACTTGAGCTCCAACCAAAGCCCACTGAAGTCCATGAATGCCTTTCTATTGACTTCAAGGGACTTTGGGTCTGCCCCTTGTCCTCCCTTCCAGGTGCAAAGCTCATCATCATAAGAAAAAGCATCTCTTTATAGAAAGGCAAGCAAGACATCTATGTGCTGGTGTGGGAGACATGTTTTCTCCTGTCTCTTCACCTATCCGCATTTAGCCAGCTCCCCACTCTACTGACATTTTCAATCTATGGGGATTTTGCCCGTGTCTTTTTGGACTTGAAAAATCAAGGTGTCGTGTCACAGTGTCTGTGAAACATACTGAAAGGGAAGACAATGGAACACATTAGTTTCACAGAGAGCCTGGATCTAGTTGAGCGTGTTTACTCTCACTGAAGCAGTAAGGGAAGGTGGGTGACAAGAAGCTTCCCATTGTTTAACCCCATGTTTGCATCAGGGAATTAGAGTAGATGAATGGTCCGCAAAATTTTCAGGGTTGTGTCCACCCTTACCCCTGTCTGCACCCCCACCCCCTGCCCCTCCACAGCCAAATCTGGTAGTCAGTCTGCAGCATCTGGGGTGGGGGACACAGACGGGGGTAAGAGGGCTGGGGCCGCAGCCGCGGGCAGGTCTGAAGCCAGGAGCAGGGCCAGGAAGGGACCCACAGGTGGGGGCAGGACCGGGGTTGGGCCCAGGGCCAGATGTGGAGTTGCCGCCAGGCCATGGCTGGGGGCTGAGGCTGGGGGTGGGACCAGGCGTGAGGCCATAACCCTGGGCCGTAGTTGGGGGTAGGGCCAGAGCTGGAAGTGTAGCAGAGCTCAGTGGTGGATTAGGATATATAGCAGGGGTGACCAAACTTGCTGACTCTCCAAGCCATGTATGACAATCTTCAGATGTTTGAAAGCCAGAGTGCACCTGTGAGGGCTTCAGCTGCGTGGGAGACACCTGTTGTGCTCAGTGCTTCAGCCCCACTCCTGCGGGGCGGTGGGGGTGAATGGGTCGGGAGTTCTGAGTGGGGCAGTTCGGGGGCAGGAAGTGGGACGCGGGGGTCAGGTAGTGGGCGGGGCCAGGCTGTTTGGGAAGGCACAGCCTTCCCTACCCAGCCCTCCATATAATTTTGAGCCCCGATGTGGCCCTCGGGCCGAAAATTTGCCCACCCCTGCACGAATGTCACCTCAAGCTTGGGTTATTGTAATTTACTGTATCTGAGCTGAGTGTGTACACAATGCTCAGGCACCAGACTGTGGAACTGCAGCTATCGCCATGAGCACATTTTAAGGCCTGGGTCTTAATCTTCAAATAAATTAATGGATCAAGCCCCAGCTACATTAAAGACTGAATTTATATGAATTACCACAGCAGCTGCATTTCTCTGGGATAATGCAGCTCTCAACACCTGGGATGAAGCATGTGTGGGCTAGGGGAAAAGCATTCTCAGTTTGGGGAATCCAGGGATAGACTGAACTTTCAGAGGAGCTCAGTTGAAGCCGGAGCCTGGCCATCTTAAGGAAACCCTTATTAAGGCCTCTTCAAAAAGGGTTTTCCACCATAAGAATGATAGTCAACACCAACACTCTCTTCTAGCCAATAAACTCCAACCAACCAATCAGAAAAAGGAAAGGAATTTAACATTTAAGAAAAATAATCAAATCCCAAGCCCTATCCTAAAAAGAAAGAAGGGTTAGAGAACCCATGAAGTCCACTATTGCTATTGATTTTACATGGAAGCAACCAGCTACTACAGTGATGGGAGGCACTACAAAACCCTGAGATATATAGAAATAGAGATGCTCTTCCAGGAGAATGCAACTAGCGTTGCTCAGGGGGCATATCTCAGGCGCCAAAGATGAGGGATTCTCTGCTGGAGATGCCTGACTGATTCTTATGAGGAAGGGAAACAGTTTCCGTGCCTCATCTTGGTCAGAGAATGCTGGAAGAGTCACCTTGCTGCAAAAGCCACAATAACCAAAAACAAAGATTTAGAATAACAGCCACAAGACAAACCACAGGAAGCCAAAGCTGCCAGATCTGGGAGAGGTAAAGGGCAGAGTGTGCTGTCACTATGGAAAAATTGTTCACTGCATGTAGTGCTGAGATATTATGTGCTATCTTTTCTCTACAGCACAAGAGAGATGGTTTCTGGCCCTCACTGTAACCATTTGTAAGATGGACATATGGCTCCTTACAGTGTCTATCCCACAAGAGCAAGAAGCTGATTTACTTAATGTGTAGAACATGTTTTAGACCATAGAGGAAAGGGATGCTATATAAGTACGTTACCATTAATCAAGTTGTGATCTACCATTGTTCTAAAATTGAGAAAAATCATTTACATCCCAATGTAATAATGAATGAAAAATGGCAAAAAAAAAAAAAAAAAATCTGAGGGCATAATGATTCATCTGATAACTTTTTAGAAATCCAGTGTGGTTTTATTTTAAATATAAAAGAGATTTTAAAACTTGAGGGAGTGGGAAAAAACAGCAGAGAGAGCCTTTACATAAAAATTATATTTAAGAATCTTCATATCAGTGACATTAAATATTTAATAGAAGCTGGAATTTTTTCAGAATCCAAACAGTCATTGAAGGATTTGGCTTTTTATTATTGCTACTTTTTAACCTGCATATGAGTTCAAGAGAGAAGATTCCCTTAGATACCCATTAACAATGCTGTCTGGGGGGATTAATTAAAATTTGATGAAGCATTGTTATGGCAATCACATTTTCAAAAACTGAATCTCAAGGAAGTGCTATGATCATAACAGCATTTGGGCTCATTATATATGGGAAACCTCTGCAAATTCTGCAGATATAAAGTATATGTGTACAGCCAAACTCTGCTCTTATATACCCCACAGATACATTGTCATTCATAGTGGTAATTCATAATCACTCATGATGACAATGAATAGTCATTGGGGCAAAGAACGTGCATGGGAATGACTCTATAGCTTAGTGATTAGGGCATTCCTATGGGATGGGGGAAGAATCAAGTTCAAGTGCCTATTCTAAGGACTATTTACAAAAACTGGAACAGCGTCAACAGGAGAAATTAAGAAATCCTCATAGCAGTATGACCCACTGGCCTTAGCACTCTCCTGCAGTAAGGGAGATCTGAGTGAAAATCCTTTCTCCAGGCAGAAGACACAATTGAATTTGGCTCATACTCATCTTGGGTGAACACACTCACTACTGGGCTAACACTTGAAAGGAGCTACTGCTTCATCTTCCAACCATTTTGAGGCACTCATCCTCTTTCCTTGCCTTTTGCCAAAATGCCTTAAAATCAAAACAATGTTTTTTCTGGTTAGATAGAAACAAAACATTTGGTTTCAATATTATTGAAATGCTTTGATTTTTTTCTGTTCGTAGAAGGGACCACTCGAGGTCATCAGCTCCCTATGCTGAGGCAAGACCAAGAAAATCCATATCATCCCTGACAGATCCAACCTGCTCTTAAAAAGCTTCAAAGATGGGGAGTCCACAACCTCTGTTGGAAGCCTATTCCACAGCTTAACTACCCTTATAGTTAAAAAGGTTTTCCTACAATCTAACCTAAATTTCCCTTGCTGCTGATTAAGCCCATTACTTCTTGTTCTACCTTCAATGCACAAAAGAACAGTTGATTACTGGCTTCTGTAGAACAGCTCTTAACGTATTTGAAAACTCTTATCAGGTCTCCCCGCAGTTTCTTCTCAAGATTGAACATGCCCGTTTTTTTTAACCTTTCCTCATAGGTCAGGTTTTCTAACCCATTTGTCATTTTGTTGCTCTCTTCTGGACTCTCTCCAATTTATCCAGATCTTTCATCAAGTGTGGCACCCGGAATGGGCACAGTAATCCAGCACCATGACGAGTAGGGTGAGACCGTTACCTTCCATGTCTTACATTCAACATTCCTGTTAATACATATTATCCTTTTTTCAGCTGCATCACATTGCTGACTCATATTCAATTTGTGATCCATTACAACCCCCAAATCCTCTTCAGCACTATGACCACCTAGCCAGTTATTCCCCATTTTGTCGTCATGCATTCGATTTCTCCTTCCAAAGTATAGTACTTTGCACTTCTCTTTACTGAATTTCATATTGTTGGTTTTAGACGGCTCCTAGGCGGAGGTGCAACGTGCTGGCTCTGCAGCTACCATTGACTGAGAACTGTGGCCAAAGGGAGCTGCAGGTCAGTTCCTGAAGGCAGAGAGAGCGTGTAGAGCCGCCTGCTGTGCTCCACCTAGGAGCAGCAGGGACAGATTGCCACTTGCTGGGAGCTGCCCGAGGTGAGCACTCCCCGGATATGGTCCCCTGAAACTCCTTCCACACCCAAATTCCCTCCCAGAGCCTATGCTCTGCACCCTCTTCTATGCCCCAACCCCCAGCCCTGCACCCCCTCCCGTACTCAAAACCCTTGTGGCTGTTCCTCTGCCTAGGAGCAGCAGGGATATGTCACTATGTCTGGGGAGCCAGGTAGGAAGACTGCTGGCCCCGTGTCACCCAGAGTATAAACCGGACTTTCTATGAAGATTAGAAATGCCAGTTTATAGAACTTTCTGGTTGGTACAGGGCTGGATAACACAGCTTTTACTTTATTACTTTGTCCTGACTTGAGTACAGGGTATCGAACTAGATGACCTATTAAGTTCCCTTCCAGTGTGTATACCAAATGGGACCAGAGCAGATAGGACATGCCCCTGGCAACTCATGATGTGGGTAACTCTGAACCAGATCAGCATATGGTCTCAACATAGCAAAATTCTAGATGATCCTTCTTCTAAGTATTTTATACATATTATGTTTCATATGAAATAAAAATCTCCTTGAATTGTATGCTAATGAAAGTGTATTAATGATCGCATTGGGCTTCTGAGCCAGACGGGGCTTTGAAAGAGCAGAATGAACTGTGGGCAAATCAGTAACTCAACTGGGAGAATAGCACAATATTAATCAGTGAGTTTTACACAAATGCTACCTTCCCTCCAGAGTCATTATCACATCTTTCAGGATTAGAGAGCAAAGAATGCCAGTTATCCCTCTTCCTATTCTCAGATACCTGGGTTTTGTAGAATGAGGAGATCGGTAAACATGATACATTCTATGATTGTATGTGATTAACTAAATCAACTCAGTGTGGTTTCCATTCTGTTGCTACACTCTAATACCCATTTCATAAAATGTATTGATTTCCCCATAGGAAATGTTTCATTTTCGGCACTTTGCAACACTTCACGGCTCCAAAATGTCACTGGATGATATTCCAGACACATAAGGGGTTTTGCCACACAGCAGCCACTCCTAAATATAATGTGGACATTCTGAAAAGATGTAGGGGTAACTCTGAGTGCATGGATATTTTTGCTAGGGATGGATAAACCAGTTGGGGAATAAAAATCATTCCCTAGGAATCTACCCATTGCTAGAAATGAACTAGAAAGAGAACCTTTCTGATGGCCTCAAATTTGAGATGGGCCAAACAGAGAACCTTCTCTCAGATTCTGAAACTGCCCCTCTGCAATGCTTTGCACCCACTGATTATTATTATTTTGTTTGTTTGTTTACTTGCAAGAGTATAATCTGTAGGCAGCTGCCTTGGACCTAAGGAATTATGCCAGTAAGAGGGATTCAGGCAGGGTACCCAACTTTACTGATGATAAACAATGTCTTCTATAAAGAACTGCACCACAGTTAACAACAAGAGTTTCTCCAAGATCTAATTGTTTATATGTTCTGTTAAATGGCCTGCAAGACATACACTAGTGCCAACTGGTGACACCTGGTACTATTATATCTAGGACACTAAAGTTGTGTTATTATTGCATTACATACCACAGTCATTCAGAATTTCACAGTGGCATCTGGAACAGAAGTTGGATTTTCCTGTTCTACAAAGCACCAGTCCCCACCACAGGAGCTAAAGGAACATCTGTTAGCCCTTAGGAGCACAAAGCTGATGACACACAGACACAGTTGTGAAGTTCTGATTCCATTCAGTAGAGGGCTGTGAGGTACCCTAGTGCATTAAAATATTTTCCTTCACCTTTATCTGTTCTATAATGCTATCAGGGCCATAATTCCAAGTGGTCAGCAACCACAACTGGGGCGTGATTTTCAAAAAATGCTCAACATCTGCCCAAATCTGGATATTTATCTAGGACGAGTGCCTAAGTTTTGAATTACTGGGTACTGAGTTCCTTGGAAACTATCCCTGAAATTCTAGAATGGAAAAAATAGGAAGAGAGAGGAAAAGTGACTGGGTACCCAAATTCCATTCCAGCTGGGCAACTTTGGTTGGCAAACTCATGCCTCTGATACATTAAACTGTCCTAGAACTTCAGAAAAGGGAAGGCTGTGATCTCCTATATTAACTGCTAAAATATATATGCTAAAAAAAACACTGGACCACCAATTTTTTGTACATCTTGTTCTCTGCAATGGAGCTGTAACAAGGCAATTTGGTACCCTCTACCCTGTCCTCCCTTTTGCTCTGTCTCGCTCTCAGTTGCTTTTTGTGATCCCATTTTCTCCCTTTTGTTTCATTTCCACTCCGTGTTTTCCTTCCTTCTCCCACTCCCATTCTGAAGACACACACTGACGACTCTGATATTACTGGTCTCTGTTCAATTATGGATAGCTGTGTGTGTGTGTGTGTGTGTGTAAGAGAGAGAGCGAGAGCAAGCGCAGGGTATTGCTTTATTTATAGCAGTGCTGTTTAGGCTTCTGTGGCTGTGGAAGTTGTCATAGTCCGCCAGAACCTGTAGTTGCCTGGACAGCTTCCTCAAAAATATAATTCTCACTATATGGCTAATCAGAAAGAGTCTGTGCTTTCAGTCACTCCACACTGTCAGACAGAAGCAAAGTTGGGTTTGGCCAGAGAAATGTTTTGAGGAGAGCCTTGGAAGGAGTCAGAGACTCCAAGGCCAGAAGGGCCTGTGATCATCTGGTTTGACTTCCTGTGTAACAGAGGCCCAAGTGGTAGTAGTTGTAATCACACTGGGATTGGGAGAGAAGAATGCTAAACCATTGGAGGGGTCTTGATATTAAAGCAGTGGACTAGGCGTTCGGCAAACTGGTCCCAGATCCTGGCTCTATCACTCTCCTCACGTGTGACCTCAGGCAAGTCACTGAATCTCTGCGCCTCTGCCTGCTCTCTGTAAAACAGGGATAATAATGCTTCCCTTTCTCTACCCGTTATCTGTCTTAGACTGTAAGCGCTTCCGTGCCGAGACTGTCTCTCACTCTGCATTTGTGCCACACCTAGTAGAATGGGGTTTGGGGGCACTAGAATAATCCGAATAATTAATAAGAAGATACAAACTACAGTCTCAGTGGGAATAAAGCCATGTTACTTACTCACCTGAGCCTGCTCAAGCCTGGCTAGTGTTGTGTTGTCTCGAATGCTAATCCTCAGGAGTGGCATTTTAATACATCTCCTTTTCCCTTAAGTCCATCGCTTCATTGTTTACATGAGTTTGCAGGGTAGGATGACCAGATGTCCCGATTGTATAGGGGCAGTCCTGTTTTTTGGGTCTTTTTCTTATATAGGCTCCTATTATCCCCCACGCTCTGTCCCGATTTTTCACTTTTGCTGTCTGGTCACCCTATTGCAGGGTGCTGTTTAATATTCTGCTGTGAAGTTGTCTGGTTTTTTTCCTGAAGGATACAAGAGATCTATTTGCACACAACAGCTGTTCACACAACCCCCAGGTTGGATAAATGCACATTTTACTAATGGTATAAAATCAGCAAAGTGGCTGGATATATAATGATCAAAGCACTGAAGTAAAAATGCTAAGTACTGTGAGCTCCAGTAGAGTGATGCTAGACCCCATTCTTTGAGTGAGGACATGCCTCTGGGAATTTACTGCCACCTGTACAGACATCATATGCCACATGTTTAGTGCTGCACTAGGAGATGACATCTTATGTATAATGAGAAAGCCCAAAATACTTCGATAACTGAGCCATGAAAACCTTCTGAGGAAGGCCAGCCCTTGATGAGGGCAATTCTGATTGAAATTAGAGCAGCACTTAGATGCTGCAACCAACAGCAGGGCTGTATTTTGCTAGGTGCTATACATACACTTAGGATATGTCTACACTTGAGCTGGGAAGAGTGATACCTCAGCTTGTGTAGACATACTTGCCCTAACTGTGCTCAGTGTAGTGCCTAAAATTAGCAATGTGTCCACGAATAGCGGCTTGGGCTAGCCACATGAGTACATCCCCAGAGGGTTGGGTGGGACTGTATGCAGAGCAGCTAGCATGAGTGGCTGCCCGGGCCACTGTGGATACATTGCTATTTTTAGGTGCTAGGTTGAGCAGAGCTAGTGAGGGTATAACTATGCGAGTTAGGAATCACACCTCCTAGATCAAATGGAGATGCACCCTTACTTAGAGACAAGACAGCCCTTGTGTTGGAGAGCTTACAAATCTAACACTAAACAAGACAAAGAAAGGACGGTGGAGAGGGAAAGCATTATTGTTTACATACAGGAAACTTATTCACAGAGAAGCTCAAATGGCTTGCCTGATGACACACAGAAAGTGTGTGGCAGAGGTAGGACTTAAAACCTGGATCCCCTGAGCACCAAAAACAGAATCTTATCCACAAGACCATCCTTTTAGAATCATAGAAGATTAGGGTTGGAAGAGACCTCAGGAGGTCATCTAGTCCAATTCCCTGCTTAAATCAGGATCAACGCCAATTAAAACATCCCAGTCAAGGCCTTTTCAAGCTGTGCCTTAAAATAGGGTGACCAGATGTCCCGATTTTATAGGGACAGTTCCGATTTTGGGGTCTTTTTCTTATATAGACTCCTATTACCCTCACACCGCATCCCGATTTTTCACACTTGCTGTCTGGTCACTCTACCTTAAAAACCTCTAAGGATGGAGATTCCACCACCTCCCTGTGTAGTGGATATGTTTGATATGCTTTGGATATGTTTGATATGCTTGCTCTTCACATTGGTACTATCGTGTCTCTATCTCTAAGCTATTCTCTTTCCTTTCTGAGGTCTGTGATATAGCTGAGCAAGGTTGATGGGTTGGGTTCACAAGGATCGCATGAACAATTTTCTTTTAAAAAAAGTATTCATTGCATGTGGGTTCATTTGATCTCAGCTGTGCTTTGAGCTGATGTGTGTCTTTGAAGTTGAACTCATCCAAAGACCCTAAGCTGTTTTGCCTGATTCTCGGATTGAAACCAGCCGGTATCACATGGTTTCCATCTCACACCCATTGCTCAGTTCAAATCTGATATAAACTCAGCCCAGACTCTTGTGGTGAGCTTAGCCAACTTTTGGGGCTCTCACAAAATCAAGCGACTTTCAGCTGAATCCTGGCTCTGTTATGATAGCTTTGTATAGCTCCAGTCTGGGTATCTTTTGGTATCCTCAGTACAGTTCATATCTGAAAAATAAAAGCTGTGTGGTATGAACTAATTAGTCACTTCTTTGATTTTTTTAAAATGTAATAACATAAATCTTCAATGCTATGCTGGGAACTTTCTTTCCTTACTCTTTCATCAGCATTATTATTTGTTACACTAAGTTACTTGAATATTATGTGGGGTGTTGATGGGGTGTCCAAACCCTGCATTGGCCAGGTAAGAGTTAAGGAATTGTTCTGGGCTGGAACACTTTTCCCTGCCTTCCCTGCAAGATAGATTAGGTCTTGGGGGAGGATGTAAAAGAAGCGACTGGAGAGAGAACAGGCATCCAGCCCCGGCTCCTGGGGAGGACTATGGCTGTGTGACAGAGTGCACTGGCCTTTTAAGAAGGAAGAGGCTAGTGTGTCTGTGACTTATCAGCTGACCCCAACTAGGTTGAAAAGAAGGCACTTGGGCCCTAAAGGGGAGAGGTCCCTGAAACAGTCAGTCAACAAAAGAGTAGTGAGAGGTGAAAGGGAGTGGGAAATCAGCAGGTGCGGAGATGTTGCTAGGAGAGTGTAGGTGGTTCCTGGGGGAAGGTAGGAGAGCAGCAAGAGGGGTCTTTTAGTTAATAGTCCCAAGCCAGAGAACCAGAGTCAAAGGGCTGGAGATGGCCGAAGGCAAGAGAACAGCAGAGGCAGCTGATTTCTAGTTTCAAAGTCCCTGACAGGAGAACAGGCAGGAGAACAGCGGCGATGAGGGATGATCTCCCAGCTGAAAGGCTGTGGAGGTTCCCAGTGGGAAGAGTAGGATTGCTCTACAGCAGGAAGTGGGGACTGTCCCGGTAGAAGGACAGGAGAGGACCAAAGAAGAGCCTGGGACCCTGGCTGTTGACCTTTAGGATATCAAAGACCACAGGCCAAGTAAGTCCAGCGCCCCATCGCATCCCCTATGGGAGCTCGGGAGGCCCACTCAGCCATGGGAATCAAGTAATGTTGTGTGATCCAGGGAATTTTCAGCGTAATTTATAGACGCTGGGAGACATGACTCTGTTTCAGATAAAAGGGGGTTTTGAATAAATAAGGTTCAGAATATTGAGGTAGCATGCTAATATATTTTCCACTGTCATGGGTATCACAGTTCAAGACAACACACCTGTATTTCCCCCTCATAGTCCACCAAAGGCACCCACTGTAGGCTTCCAGCTTCTCAGATGTCACATCTCTTGGGTGGAGACCCATGTCTCCTGAACTAGGTTCTTTCAGGCTGCAAAGTTCCTTGCCTACCTTGTGATATTCCCAGCAAGCTACACTGCCTAAAAAGGGCCAGTGTCTGCACTTTACTTTCTCTCCAAAGAGTAGGGACAGCTTTAATTGAAAGCAGTTATAAGTTACCACCGCAGCTCTTTCTACAGAAGTACTTTTACTCTGAAGGGGAAAGCATTACAGAGAAATCAAATTAAAAATGAAAGCCTCTACAGGCATATTAATAAGCTTACTGGAGATCACGCCCCCACAACTCCCACAAGAACAAAGTCAGTCCTTGAAACTCCACCCAAGGGGTTTTCCAGTAGTCACAAATTCATAATAATCTAGCTCAGAACTGGCACTCCCATGAATAGGTCAGTCTTTCTTTTGATCTTGAGACTCCAGGAACAGGTAGATCATCAGACAAGGATGACTGATCAGTAAGGAGTGTCTTCTCCTTAGGGTGTAGCTTCAAAAGGCTGAAGTTTTGAATAAATAGAGGTGGGGAATTTGCATTCACCTTCCCCAAGAGATTCCACAAACCAACCACCAGATGGTATTGGTCCCAAAAGTCCGTTCTTTCCTGACACATTGTTCAGTACAGTCCTTTGAAGTCCATAACACTTCCCAGGGTTCACATCACATCTCCCCGCCTCGAGAGATCACATACAATCCCAGCCCACAGAAATACATAACCTTTGCATTCAGTAAGATGCACTCCAAAGATACTTAAACTTAATTCAACAAGGATTTTTTTTTTAAGGCTATTTCAGGAAATTGCCACATCAGTCACAATGTGACTGTAGCAGAGCGGAGACTCACCCCTGCGGCGCCTCCTGCTGGTACGTCCAGGGAATTAGCTCTGTCCAGCATCCAGAGCGCCCTCTGCAGCCTGTAGTCCCGCTTGCACTGGCCCCGTGTCCCTCCC
This sequence comes from Dermatemys mawii, assembly GCA_007922305.1. NCBI lineage: Eukaryota > Metazoa > Chordata > Testudines > Dermatemydidae > Dermatemys > Dermatemys mawii. Next base: position 42,018,486 of record ML677342.1, on the reverse strand, counting down.
TGGACCCGGGTGCCCTCTTACCTAGGGTGCTGCACCCCTGCAGTACCCACACAGTCTCAGAGTTTCCCCTCCCCAGGGAACCCCCACCCACTATCCCCACCTTGTCTCAGTCTAGGCAACTGCCAGTCACCACTTGCCCCCGTTCTCTGGGGCAGACTGCAGTATCATTGCCACTCATCACCAGCAAGGAGAGTTTGGTCTGCTGCTTCTGCCTCTAGAGCCATGAGCTGCCCCCTGCAATCCCAGTACCCTTTGTTGGGCCATCTCCTAGGCCCTGCAGCCTGGGGGTTTCCAGGCTGGAGCTCCCACAGCTCCCCTTGCCTTGCCCCAGCCCTGTTCCACTCTAGGTGCCTACTCAAGCTCACAGCAGCCAGGCCTGTCCACCTCTACAGCCAGAGTAGATTATCTCTCTGCAAGGCCCCTGCCTCTCATCTCTTTTATAAGGCCTGCAGGTCTGTTTGGGGCATGGCCACCCAGCTCAGCCTACTCTCCCAATCAGCCTGGGAGCTTGCTTGCTCCAAGCCACTACCCTTTCCTGGGCTGTTTTAAGCCCTTCTGGCTGGGAGCGGGTAGCCACCCCACTACAGTGACGATTGCAAATGAGCACCATCTGGTGGTCAGTCAGACAAATCAAGTTTACCCATGACTCTCCCAATCCTGTGATGAGACTATGGACACGTTCTTCATGTTATTACAGCTGAGAACTAGCCAGCAGCAATGCCAGGTGAGCAAAATGAAACCTTCCAGTGGCTGATCCAGAAGAATCTGTGCTGAAGTGGGCCTGACTATTTCTCTTTGTATGTTTGATGACTTGTTACTGTTCTTCACATTCTAGCTAGCCTCTATTCAAGAATCATGACCAATGTCTAACCATAGAAGTGAGAAAAGGAACAACCTATCACCATCTTGAGTCCTTCCCCCTGCAAGGGCAAAATGTAGTTCTCCTGACAGAAATATTAAGGTGTGGTGAAATTTACCATAGTATAGAAAGCCCTAAACCTCACAAACTGTTTTTGCTTCTGAAATGCAGATCAGGTAGAACAGAAGGATTTGGTGGGCTTGGTAGTGGGTGAATTTCACCTGTTGGCAATACTAGTCATACAAGAACCTGCCCTTCCCTTTCTCTTCATGGTCAGAAGACTTGGGATTGCCCAGTGAATCATGTGTAACCTTGAGCTAATCTCTTGACCTCTCTCTATCTAATTGTACTTACCTTCCATTCCATTTAAAGCATTTTGACTTCTTGGAGTGAGAAAACACTGTATTATTACTAGAGATAAGTGAAGACCACATTATGATTTCTGTTTATTATCAGTGGTATGTTTGCATTGCAGTATTGTCTAGAGCAGTGGCACTCCACTGAACTGGTTTTGGATCTGCTCTGTGGAAAGTCCTCGCTTACAGTCTAAGTAGGAGGGACAACAAATAGGCATGAAAAATAGGAGAAGCACAAGGTAACAGCAGCATGATTACGATTAGTTTAATATGAGGCAGACACAGTACACCCACTGTTTGACTGCGGTCAAGTGTTTTGCAGTCATTATGGCACAGCAGATAAACCATAATGGGAAAAGATTATATTCTGTGGGACAGATCCTCACCTTGTGTAAATCATTATAGCTCAGTTGAAGGCAATGGAGCTGTGACACTTTACACCAGCTGAGGCTTGACCTTGCATTCTTCCTTCCCCACAAAAATGCACTGCTTAATTTTCCCCTGCCATATGCTACAGAAGCTTTACACACTTTTCCAAAAGACTGTTTTTTGTGGGTTTTTTTTTTGCTTAGTTATTTTGCTTTTTTATGGGGAAGGGAAGGTAAAGTGCGGGGGGAAAGGCCTCCTTTGTAACTCTCATCAGTAAATCCTGTAATTACATCCAGTGTCAATTTCAGAGCTCGGAATTCCCCTTAATTCATTTTACTTTTCATCCTGCTTCATCAATGAAGTCAAATGTGACATCTTCTAACAAGATTGGTGGAATGGCTGCACAGCTCAATTATTAATTCAAATGCTACTCACATGCTGGAGCAAATAGAATTTCTTCTGACAGGCCGCTTGTCATGTTATGGTCTTATTTGATTAACTCGCCCCTTTGGAGGTGTTCGTGATCTCATTATATCTTTAATGATAAAATTCCCTTCTGCTATGTGGTATATTATGTTATGTTAAAAGGGATTAATTCATATTTTGCTTGTTACTCATGTAATTGGATAAATATTTAACAGAGGAGAGTTGATTAAATTTCTGATAAAACTATGCACAGCACCTAAATTATGTTCTGAATGCCTCAGAAGTTGGTTTGCTGGCAGCCGGTGGAGCAGCCGGTAAACCCTATCAAACTTTTCCCTGAAGTGTTTTTTTGAAGGCCATGCAAAGGCTGTTTGTGTTGCACTCAGCAGGGTCCTGAGAACCAGTAACATAGAGTCCAAGGCCAGAAGAGACCATTGTGAAGGGGAGGTTTTTAAGAGAAGGTTTTATGGCCTGGCTTGACAAAGCCCTGGCTGGGATGATTTAGTTGGGGATTGGTCCTGCTTTGAGCAGGGAGTTGGACTAGATGACCTCCTGAGATCTCTTGCAGCCTTAATATTTTATGATTCTATGATCATCTAGTCTGACCTCCTGTATAACGCTAGCCATAGAACTTCCCCCAATTAATTCCTAGGGTAGACCATTCAGAAAAGCATCCAATCTTGATGTCAGTGATGAAGAATCTACTACAATCCTTGGTAAATTGTTCCAGTGGTTAATTACTTTCACAGTTAAAAACATACACTTTATTTCCAGTCTGAATTTGTCTAGCTTCAACTTCCAGCCATTGGCTCGTGTTATATCTTTCTCTTTTGGACTGAAAATCTAATAACGGATTTCATCCTGGTAAAAAAGCAATTGTTTTAATAGATTGCAATGTAGAGAATTTAAATTGGAAGGTGGGAGCATAGACTGTAGTGACACTTTACTGAACTAATCAAATGAGAGAAGAGCATATATTGTGGTTAAAATGTGAGATTAATAGAGGTTCTCCGCTCACCTCTGTCACAAACCAGCTATGTGATACTGGCCCAAACAGCCTAGGGACACTTTTTTAGCCCTTCCTTAATAAGGTCTTAATTTTTGTGCCAATAACAGTTAAGTGGTTTTTTCGGTTTGTTTTTTGCACCCACCATTCTTGGTTGCCTCCCAGATTACAATACTTGGATGTCTAAATATTTGATTTTCAAACATAATCAGGTACTTTGCTCCTCTATCTAGCCAAAACTCTGCTCACAGAATTGCACCCAAAGTTATTGGCCTACGCCGATTTCAGTCACAGGAAAATGGAAGCCGGCGCTTGTTAACTTAGGGTGAAAGCCTAGCCTCGCTAAAGCCAATGACAGTTCTTTCAGTCAATGATCAGGATTTCACACCTTGTCTTTAGGCTCCCTCTGCCTTTGTTTCCTAGGATGTAACAGGTGAGAATGACACCTGCCATTGTGAGGCACAAATGAGGATCGATTTCCAAATGATTTGCCGTCAAAGGGGGCTACATGTATAATGAGCATGATCACAGAACAGTAATATTTAGCTTGTATGGGGCTTGCTCCAAAGCCCATTAAAGTCACTGGAAAGATGCCCACTGAATTCAGCGGACTTTGAACCAGGTCCCTGTAGCATCCACAGAACTTAAAATACTTTGCAAAAGAAGGTCAGTATCATTATCCCCATTTCACAGATGGGGAAACTTAAGCTCGGACAGGCAACAAGATCGGCCCATGCTCATAGATCAGGTGATTCATTTCAGTTAGTGTGTGTGATTAGTGGGTTTGGATTGATAGCAAAGTTTGGGCTACCCACAATATCCCTTCAGAGGTGTTAGTCCTTCCTCAGGAGCTCTTCTCTCCACCCCCGCCCGCCATTTCCATTTAGCTTTTGGCGTACGGTACCACAAAAATCTACACAAGTCATCTGTCACTTCAGGTCCTGGGTCACACAGTGGTAGGTGAGAGCTGCACAGTTTCACCCAAACTCATCTGTCCTCTGAACCTGCAGGGGCTGAAGAGCTTTTGTTCTTAATGCATCAAATTCAAGCAAACTTGAGTTCAAGCAAAACACTAATGGGAAACGGAGCATGTGCTGTGCTCCCTCCTCACATGGGGGAGGGGATATTCACTGACTGCCAGAGACAGTGAAACTGCAGGACAAGCTGAGCTCTCATTCTGGCTCCTGAATTTCATCTGGAACATTGAATGTGCGTCTTAGAACCCAGCCACAGTTCTCTGAAATAGAAGCAGATTATAGCCCTGCCTAATGCAGCCTGTGGTTTATTGAAAACTGTGTTAAAATGACACACAGTTACTTTAAGGCGGTTCCAAGTCCTGCATGCAGGCCGGGAGGTACTTTAGGAAATAGTGTGATCTGGGCCTCGAGCATTCAGGTCTGAAGAGAACCGGCCTAGAGTAAAATGTGGTAAGTTGTGTTGCTCTGTTTTAGGGAGCAGCCTGCTTTGTTTCTCTCTGTTTTGTGGTTCTTGTGTTTTAGCATTTTCAATTCTATGAAATAAAGTAGCACTGTGTTGTAATCTTCCTGCAAGAGTTTTCATGTGTTTAACTTCTTTGTTTCTAGGCCTTGAAATGCAACACAGCCATGGAGGGGGGTAAGTAGTGTAAAAACACCCCACACAATGTGCAACCTGCTGGGTTACTGTTCCAAGCATGGGGGAAAGCAAACTCCATGTGGCTTGTACATCTTGTTGTGAGTAGGAGGGTGGGGAGTGCCATTCCCCGTTGCTCCAGCAAGCAGAGCTGGAAGGAAGCAGAGTGGGGGAAGTAATTAGAACCTGGTAAAGGGCAAATAAAAAGAATTTCATCGTGGGAACAGGTGTGAACAGGGAAGGAATGGTGACGGAGCTTGAATTCTTCCCCAAAGCAGTACAGCTTAAGAAGACCCTCACTTTTAAAACAGAGGTAGGTCAAAAGCCTGGATAATTTATACAAAACCTCCCTGCCCCGTGCCCCTGAACTCTGGATCTGTAAATATTCTGCAAACCAAAATTACCTGCACGGCTACTTTAAACTGGGAAAGACAATTTATGGCCCAGAGTCAATGAATCAGGCTGCCTTGGCTTTCCTTGCCCCTCCTCCTCCACTTTCTTGTCTACTGGCCTTGGAGAACCATTTGCCTTAGCCTTGAGGCAGTACTCCTGGCCCTGGATCCATCTGTGACCTGGTGTGCCTAGGGCAGCTCTCACTGGAAATTCCAAGGTCAGGGCAGGCTGCATAAGGGAGAGCAGATACTCCCAAGACTGGTGTGTATCACTGAAGTTAAACTCCCCAAACAGTCACAAACTGTGCTTCTGATCCCCCACACTGGTTATCAAGAAGCAAAAAAGAAATTGCCCCCCAGCCCCTTATTGCATTCCAGTTCTCTGGCTTCCAGTCAGCACATAGGTCTAGTACAGTGAGAAGATATTTAACAAACTCTGCCCACATGTACAAAATGTTCTTCTGACCCTAGAGGGTCAGCCACATTACCAGGTCAGTATAGGTTTGGATCTTACCCAAAATACCATGCTGCCAACCAATCCTTTAGTGTCTAATACTAAAGGTTTATTAAAAAGAAAAAAGAAAGAACAAGAAGAGAAATATCAAATGGCAAAACAGTCATAGATGTGCAAAGACTTCAAAGTCCATATATCAGGTTCCTAGCAGTATTGGTGAGTTTCCTGGCTTAAAAGTCTCCATGGAACATATCCACAGCTTGGATTGGTCATTCATGCTTTGATCAGAGCTTCATTTGTAGAAAGGTTACTACAGAGGTAAGATGCACAAATGAAGAGAAAATGGAAAAGATGCAGCTGCTTTTTATAGTTTTTGCCTCACAATTTGTATTTCCTTTGTTCCAAACCCAAGCTGTCCAGCACATGACCTGGAAGCCTTAGTTCTGTCCATAGGCATGCCTCTGTATACCTTGCTGTACCACAAGGTGTATCCCTTGCCTTCTCTTAATGGGTCAATTGTATAGCTCATGTCCCTTGATGGGCCATCAAGCAGGGTAGGCAGTGCAGATGCCAAACCGTCTGAGGGTGACACCAGACGCACAGCACGCATTGTGAACTTCAGACATACCATACATATCTATAATTCATAATACAAGGGTGATACAAGCATACAAATTAGATTATCATCCTTAGCAAATTATAACATTTCCACAGATACCTTTCACGGCACATCTGGCACGACATATTGCTATTTTACAATATTAGTATTCATAATATCCTAAAGTGTCCCCCAGATTTCATACAGTGTCACACCATGACTGTGGGCCAATCAGTGACAGAGAAAGGGGAGCATTTCATGTCATACAAAGGATGAATGGGCAGCAGCAATGAAGAGCTTTGCAGTGACTTGCATTCTGTCTCCTTTAGTGTGAAGAATGGTGACGATTGCATAAGCCATCAAAGGTGATGTTGGTACAGTGAAAGGAAGCAGTGTCTGAGGATCCTCTGGACTCTGCAGTCAAGAGCCTTACCACCATTTCCATCCTTAATGCCATTAGCAGCAAGGGGCAAGTTCTCGTCTCAGTTCATAATGCCATTGGTTTACACCAGCAAGGAATATGCTTCTATCCTGCTTCCAATCTCATGGCCCCATGCTGTATATCTGGTGCATATTTTCAGTGGAGTTATGAGTGTATGTTTAAGGGCAGAATTTGGTCCTTACTAATAATTCTTGAAGTGGTTCGGTATTAATATCTCCGTTTTTAGACAGGGAAACTGAGGCAGGAAGGTTAAAGACTATATCAGGGTTCCTTCCCCACTCTGAACTTGGGGTACAGATGTGGGGACCCTCATGAAAGGCCCCCTAAGCTTATTTCTACCAGCTTAGGGTGAAACTTCCCCAAAGCACAAATCCCTTTTGTCCTTGGACGGTACGCTGCCACCACCAGGTGATTTAAACAAACATTCCAGGAGGGCCACTTGGAGCCCTATCTTCCCCAAAATATCCCCCCATGCCTTACACCCCTTTCCTGGGAAGGTTTGAGAATAGCATCCTCACCAATTGGTACAGGTGAGCACAGACCCAAACCCCTGGATCTTTAGGACAATGAAAATCAATCAGGTTCTTAAAAGAAGAATTTTATTTAAAGAAAAGGTAAAAGAATCACCTCTAAAATCAGGATGGAAGATAACTTTACAGGGTAACAAAAGATTCAAAAACTCAGAGGAACCCCCACTAGGCTTAGTTTCAAAATTACAAAAACAGGAATAAACCTCCTTCTAGCAAAGGGAAAATTCACAAGCTAAAACAAAATATTACCTAATACGCTTTGCCTGGCTTTTACTTACTATTTTTGTAATATGAGAGACTTGTTCAGAATTGTGTGGGCGAGATGGATTTTTTTGTCTGATCCCTCTCAGTCCCAAGAGCGAACACAAACACACAAACCAAGAGCACACACAAAAGCCTCTCTCCACCCTCAGATTTGAAATTATCTTCTTTCCTCATTGGTTCTTTTGGTCAGGTGCCAACCAGGTTATTTGAGCTTCTTAACTCCTTACAGCTAAGGGGGAATTCTAGGCTATCCTTAGCTGTATGGTTATGACAGGCTATGACCACAGCCACAAATTATGTCAGTACTTGAAACAGGATCAGGCCTTGGGAGTTCATAGATCCTGCTTCTGTGTTTGAACCACTATGCACCATCTCTTTCAGGAAGAAGCCTTTGAAGTCATATATTGGATTATTACATATCCTGCACCTATCTATATGGCTGCCTTCTTGTCTTACCCATGACTCTTAGATTTGTTTAAACAAATAAACATTAAAAAAAAAAACCCAAAAAACCCTCTACTCATTAAATCTAGAAGACAGGCATGACATAAGTATCATGGTAGTTCAACATCTTCACATTTGGATGCCTAAAGTTAGACATCAAAATCAATGTGATTGCTCAGCATCTGTGACAATCAGGCTTTCTCTCTGGGTGCCTAATCTTAGGAAGCCACATTTGAAAATGATGGCTTTATGTGATTTATTGAAGATCATTCAATGAAAAGGCGCAGAGCCGAAATATAATCCAAGAGTCCTGACTCCCAGTCCTCTATTGTTATCATTAGAATACTCAGTTATCTGTACATCCGTTGTATTAAGTTTGCAGGTAATATTCATACTTGTAGCATTCTTATGATTATCTTATATATTTTATATCCCTTTAAGTATTCTAGGCAGTCCACAGAAAATATAAAATATATATGGCCAAATCCGCTAAATTAACCAGGCTTCTCTGCCGTCAGTGGAGCTCTGCTGATTTACACCTGCTTTAATCCCTAAACCATAGTCCAATTACCCTGAAGATCATACAGTTTAATTAGAAACAAGACACAACAGAGGATAATAGCAAACACAGACAAGAAAAAAACAATTATTCAATGAGGCAGTTATTTAGATGTCTCATGTTCCTTTGGAGATTCCATTAAGTTTCCAAATGTTCCTGGTTCCTTTTCCTAGTCTACTTGTGCACTAAATATCCATGGACATGAAATGTACAGAATATTCCCCTAAACTGGAGGGAATAAATCTGTAAACAAGTAAATCTCTCTTTGTGTGTGTATGCATGTGCGCATGGCACATCAGTAAAAATAAAAAGTATAGTTTCTTGATTGCCCTATACAAGCTCCATTTACTAAACAGGAGACATAGGAGACATACATTTTTCAGGGAGTATTACATGGGCCAAAGGTCACAAAAACAATTTCAGAGGCAGCCTGCCCGCATTCGTTTCTTGAGATCTTGATTACAAATTTATAAGAGACATATGCTGGACACTGAGAGATGGTCTCAAAGATTACTGTCCTTCCTGCCATCTGCACGCTCCTCTGGGAACATTAGAAACCCTGTCCATCAACCAAAATAAACAGCTCCTCTCATGAACAGAGCCAAAGAATGCCCTATAAATCATACCTGTCAAAAATGCTGGTAGCATTGCGGAAGACAGAAATCAATCCAAAACTCATTAGTTCACCTGACAAGTGCTTAATCTTATATTGTTTAATGCCAACCTGAACAACTCAGATAGAATAGAACCATGAAAAGCAGCAGCTGGGTTTTCCGTTACAGAAAGTTTTGCAATGATTATGGCTTAATCTGGCTCTCAAATCCTCTCTCTTTTCATTCTCCCTTCTCTGAATCACTTGCCACAGGGTATTGACTCCAACAGAGTTCCCTTCACTGTTATGGACTCAATACATCATTGTTGCCTCATTCAATAGCTTGCAAAGATGTGCCTCTGCATTTTGCAAATGTCTTCAGCTGAGCAGGGCAAACAGGTGTGGATTACATCATGCACTATATTGTTTGGAAAGGTGGCTAAAAAGAAATGGTAGCATATCGGCTTTCTGTCAGATCGGTAGTAAATCTTTGGATCTACCAAGCTGGAGTCAAAGTGTAAAGCAAGCACTGGGTCGTCCAGGAAAGCAGGAAAACCCAGTTTGCAAAGGTATTGTAGAGCATCTTTGTAACAATATATGTCTCATCCAGAAAGTTGAGGAAAATTGTGAGGAGGGAGTGGGGGGAAACAGGAGAATCCTTGAATGGTATTACTGTGAATGTTTTAGGGAGAAAGTTGTTTTTACATTAAGGCAGCGAGGTCATTTCAAACATCAGCCCCATACATGTTTATATAAAAACCACAAAAATAAAGGCAAACCCATTCACCAGATTACAGATAGCAACCGCTGACACAGGAAACCATGAAAATGGAAGAAAGTCATTCTTCTAGCCTATATTGGAGATATTCTCATCAGGATATGTGTGCTTTTCACTCTGACACAAAATATCTGGGGTCAGAAGGGACTTGTTCGAGATCAATCACAGCTTCCCTGTGAGGGAAAAGATGATATGGCTATTTTGGGCTCAAATTTTCAAACTGAAATGTTCAGTTTTATATATAACCCAGTGAAAATGTCAGACTTTGGGGGTTAATTATCCATTGATTTCAGAGATGGACCTGAAACAGAAACTCAAATTTAAACTACTATACCCTCACAAACATACATTATAGACAGGGCTGGTAGCAACCCTTATTATTAAGGAAGCTAGATACTTCCCATTATAAGATCCTGTTTCCAGTTGCTCATAACTTTGCTACACTTTAACTGTCTGAGCTGAAATTTTCCATGCCATGTGTCTGCCTCAGGTTGAATTTGCTTTTGGAAAATTTCAAACAGTTCAACAGTTTTCAAGAATGAGGCCAAGGAAAATTAAACCGTTTTTCCCATACTAAAATAATTCTGGCAAGCTTCACTTTGAGAAGATCTAGTATCCCCATGCATTGGAGCAGGGACTTGAAACTGGTGGCGGCATTTGCCAGGGATATGCCTTTGCTATCTGTGTGAAATCTGTCCACGCATGCAATACCTGACAAATGGTGGCAATGGTCCCTGAGAAAATGAGATCCATTAAAGAAATTCCTAGACCAAAGATGTGAAAGGAGTCCAGCGATTTATAGGGATGGCCAGATTCTGCACATACCTAGCAGAAGCCTGTGAACGGTTAACAGACAATGATGCACTGTGAGATAAGCCAGGGACCCAAGAACATTTGAAAGAATAAAGAAAATCATAAGCGAGACTCCAGTCCTAAAGTACAACCCTGCAGAGCTGCTCGAGTTACGTTTTGAGGTCTCAGAAGGGGGCCTGGGAGCAGCATTGAAGCAAAGCCAGCAGTATTTGTTAGTAGAGCCCTGAAAGACACCCAGTGCATATGCTTACATAGAAAAGGAGCATGTTTGTGTGTGTGTGTGTTTTGAATCCTCCCGTCGAAATCTGCCTCCGTGGTACTGGTTCTAGATCATATACAAAGCCAGAACAGGTTTGTTTTCTTGATCTGTTTTAGATATGGATTAGGATGCTTGAAGGCACATGGAGTATGAGGGAGTGGGCTATAGCTGATGATAAATCAGGCAGAAGGGGGTTTTGAAACACTGATGGATACTGTTCCTGCATCAGCTGAAGTACTCTTGTCCTTCATTAGTCATCCCCTGTAATGGCATTTGTAAGAAAAGAATAAGTGCATCCTGCTCATTAAGAGACGTCAACATAATTCTTGCATTCCTTGTGGCTTAGTGCTCCCATCCTTCCTCAATCAGTTCTTTAACTTCCTGTGTCTGATTTTATTTTCCAAAGGGATTTCACCAGCTGTGCTGACTGCCTCCTTGGCATTCTCTCCTGTGTCTTCCTTTCTGTTACTGACTCCCATAATTCTAACCGTTCTGTTTTGTCTCTTACACATACTCCTTGTTCGTATGGTCAGCAACTCTCCTATCTCCTTCTTTGTTCTTTTTAAATCTCACTTACACCAATTACTACCTGATGTTTTGACCAATCTTTCCTGAATCTTAATCCTCAGAAATTGACCATGTCACAACTTTTTTCTCATTGTTGTATACAGTGGTGTTGTAGCCATGTTGGTCTCGGGATATATGAGAGAGACAAGGTGGGCAAGGTAATATCTTTTATTGGACCAAATTCTGTTGTTGAGAGACACTTACCCAGAGTTTACACAGAGCTCTTCTGACACCTTGAGATAGCCTCTCTGACCTGAAGCTCTGTGTAAGCTTGAAACCTTGTCTCTCTCACTAACAGAAGTTGGTCCAATGAAAGATATTACCTCACCCACCTTGTCTCTCTAATATTTTCTCATTCATGTCAATCCCGAATGGGTTTCCAATCTAATTTCCTGTCTTGACCTTTTTTGCCATAGTGGGGTGGTGAAAGCTTAGAAAGATCACTTCATACATAGGATCCCTGTACTTAGAGATGGAGAGCCCCAGAAGGATATCCTGTCTATATCCCTGCCAGTCCAGGATTCTTCCCTGAAGTATATCTTCAAATGTTTTGTCCAGTTCATTTTAAATGATTCTCATAATGGAACTTTCACCATCTCATCTGTGGGACCATTCCATTAAAGGAAGAGATTAAGGATAGTAACACTGTAAGCTATTTGTTCAGGACATGCCTGACTATGAGTTTGTACAGCACCTAGCATAGTGGGGACCTTCTAAGATTGCTGTCTGACTACCAATAATGTAATAATAATGATACTCCTTCTATGGGTCTCAAAACCAAGATTTCAGGGAAGTCCAAGGAATGAGCTGGCTATTATGTATACTTTTGTCCATGTCCTAAACAGTGAAGCTGGACAGGAATTTTGTGACAAAATGTTTTTTATTGGAAATGACAATTTGTCAGAAATAACACTTTATTCAGGTAAGGGGTTTCGACAAAATTTTCACCAGGAAGGGTTTTTGTGTGTGGTGTGGTTGGCCCAATGGTTAGGGTGCTTGGAGACCGAAGTTCAAGTCCCTGCTCTGCTTGATTCAGGCCTGATTTGGGGACTTGATCATGGGTCTCCCATATCCCAGGAGACAACCCTAGTCATCTGGCTCTTCTGGTGGGTCTCTTTCTGATCTCTCATGTAAAATTTCAGAAGGTTTCTGTTACATCCCAGTGTGGAATGGGAAATTGCTCAGATCGTGAAAACTTTCACACGATAGGAAAATCATTTCCTGTCCAGCTCTCAGAGTCAGTGAAATGTGCACATAATGGTCTCTCATTCAGGAAAGCATTCCTGTTCAGCACAAGTGCCTAAGACACATACTTTAAGCACATGCCTGAATCCCATTGAAGTCAATGGGATTTAAATACATGCTTAAAATTAACCATAAATATGTGTGGTTTCCTGAATTCAGACTATACTGATAGAGAGGCAGTTGTTTATATTAAGAGATTAAGGGATAGATTGCATGTCTCAGCACTGCAACCTGGCATGTATTTTACCATAGCTCTTAAAGCATACCTGTAACACTGTATGATTGAAATATGACCATTTATATCATTAATATTGGCACTGTTAGACAATTGCAACAAATCTTGTATAACGTATGTCATGTAAGTAAGATGTCAATGGAAAAGTTATGAGTTGCTGAATAGGGTTATCCTGTTTGTACACATGTATCATCTTTGTATCTGAAGTTATCAATGTTGATTATGTACCCGTATGTCAATGTGTTTGCTTCTGTGGTAACACCCACAAGGTAATTTACATCCAGTCTGGCCAGAACATTGTAAATGAACCTACTCAAGTTGATGGCCCATTAAGGAGCACTTAACTCTTACAGTGAACCATAGAAGAAGCTCCTTCCCACCCATTGAGCCTTCCTGTGGATACTTTAGGCAGAATATAAAGACTGCTCCTATGAGTCATCAAGCCATGTAAGGACATGCGATTAGCTCATGTGGAGACTCCATCTTGTACCTGTAATTTCCCACAAACTAAGACTGAGTGGTCCCTCCATTATGCCACTTTCATGCTCTGATCTCTGGTCCATGGACATTCACTAAAAGGAGCATTCCAATCAATGGACTGAGGACCTGCCAATCTTTTGGAAGTTACCAGAAACTTTACAAACCAACAGTTTATTTCATCACTGCTTCAAACCAGAAACAAAAACTTTGCAATGAGTGTATGTATTTGTTTTCCTTGACCATTTTAACTCCTTCCTGTTTCTTTTGTCTTATAAATAAACCTTTAGATATTAGAAACGAAAGGACAGGCAACGGCATGATTATTGGATAAGATCTGAGTTATATATTGACCTGGCTGTGTGGCTGATGTCTTGGGATTAAAAGAACCATTGTTTGATGAAATTGTTTTAAATACCCACTCATCATTCAGTCTAATATCTAGGTGGTGAAACAAGGGCTGGGATACCTAAGGAGACTGCATTTCTGGCTTCTTTTTAATCAGTGTGGTGATACAGAAGTTTTCTTTAGTTACTGGCTTGTTATGTGTTGTGCAAGAATAACCACCAGTTTTGGGGTGGGTCTGCCCCATTTCTCATCACTTTGTGCTGAATCTGGTATTCTCAGCTGTGACCTCTGGAGACACAGTAATAATACTCACTATGATAAAAAGTCTTCTCTTGATGACCCTTGAAATCTTGTTAGGATAATGGGATCCTTCCTTCCATAGGGACTTGCTCACCTAAATCAGTTGGAAGAAGCCCCATTGACTTTACTGAGATTTTAATGGGATCCTACATGTTTTGGGGCAGTTAAAGGAGTGAACACAGAGTTTGTTTGCTGTGTTTCACATCAGTTCCTCATTCCGTGTTCCAAACTCCAGAGAAAGTTGTTTACCAATGGAAAAAACTTTAAGAATTCTACTTTATAATTGAAAGAGAAAATTCACTTCTATTATCATTAAGCAATAATTATTTTGTTGTTCTATGGAGGATTTAATAAGATAAACAGTTCACAAATAAATAAGGTTTCAGGGCTTCAAGCCATGCATTTATTGATTCACACAGTACTTATCTCTTAATTCACTCCCAAGTAAAAAAAATGATAGTAATTATATTAAAAACAGCTCACTTTTTAATTATTTAAAAGTGCTATTCCAAACTTTAACAAGATGGTAATTGCTCCAGCAGTTTTTATGGCCCAATGAAAAGATTTAGCCATGAGGAAAAAATTGTAATCCACCCACTGTTCTGAATGCCTTTGTTTTAGTACAGTACACCCATTTCAGATGCATAAGATGTTTAAAGGAACTATGCCTCACACATGCACTGTAATGCTAAGGAAATCTTCTTACATCCAGGCAGTAACGGGTGCAACGGAAAATCCTAACACAGAAAGTTATTTAGGTGAAGAGAAGGAGCCCCAGGTCAGGTTATATAAAATAGGTCAGGGACATACCAACTAGATTTTTGCTAGAGTCAGAATTTCCATTTTGCAGGAAATTCTGACATTTCAATTTTTTTTCAGCAAAACATTATATTTCAAAATTTCCCCAAAACAAAGTTTAAACATAGTTTTGTATCAACTGATATGTTCAATTTTGATCAAAATCTGTTTTTTTTAATTTGGACTTTATTTTATAATTTATAATAATAAATTTAAAGTCTTTCAAAATGAAAAACCAAAATGTTCCATTCTGGTAAAGTCAAAACAGAGCATTTTTTTAAAACAAAATGTTGTCTAAATTGACGTGTACACACAGAAATGACATTTTCCTAGGGACAACTGTTCCATCTCTTTTTTTTAGCAGCAATAATGAGAACAATTAAAAATATGCATAAGGCTTAAAAAAACAATGATGGAGAGAAATTGTTTAGGAGCACTCTGCAAAGGTTTTGCTAGAAGTAAAAGAAGAAGCTAAGAAAGGAACAATATAGATTTAAATTAGGAAATATTTACTGACACTGTGATTATGTTACACTGTGGCAGAGTTTCTCTAGCGAGGTGGTACTGCTAACATCTGCAGCATAGACAAAAACTGGGCAACATTCTATAGCCTATATTATGTGGAAATCATGTGAGATTATCATAGTGGCTCTTTCGTGCCTTACAATCTACAAGTCTGTGAAAAAAGACTGAACCGATAGACTAGAAATGTTATTGCAGGGAACAATGTCCCACTCGGAGGGAAATGGATATATGACCTAAGTAGTCACTTCCATTTCCTACCTCTGTGATCCTAAGAATCAGCCACCATTATTAATATAATGTTTATTTTATTTATTATTTATATTTCATTAATGCCTAGAGACCCCAGTTAGGGAGAGGTGCTGTACTCACATGAAATTAAAAGATGATCCATGCCCCCAAAGAGTTTGAAGCTTAAATGCTGGATCCTGCCAATGTCTCAGCATGGGTTAACCCCTCTGCCTGTGCAGAAATCTATCCATATGGCTCCATTTGAAGGATACAGCCTTTAGTTCCTGACAGGAGACAAATGAATATGATAAACCAAGGCAGCAAAAGGTAACAACGAGATGAAGACGCATGATAACAAAGGCAAAGATTGTGTCACGGAGGTCACCAAGTCATGGATTCTGTGACTTCCAAAGACCTCCATGACATTGTCTGCTTCAGCCCCAGGGCGGTAGGGCTGGAGCTGTCAGGCCGCGGTGCGGGAGAGGAGGGGCAATGGGGGGAAGTGGGATGGAGGGCACAGATCTGAGCTGCCATGTGTGGCGCAGGGAACCCCACAGCTCTGAGCCGCTGTCACTCATGAGTGCTGGATCCTGCTCCCCACCCCCAAACCCCAGGGTTTGGGCTCTCATTACCCTGTCAGCCCCATTTTGTCACAGTTATATTGAGTAAAAGTCAGGGACAGGTCACAGACTTCAATGAACTTTTGTTTATTGCCCATGATCTGTCCATGACTTCTACTAAAAATTACAGTGACATTATCTTAACTCTAGTGATAATAAATCATTACAGTCCTCACAAATTATTAAACAATTTATAAGCACCTAGAAGATAGGGTTATGAGAAATAGACAGTATGGATTTGTCAAGAGCAAATCAAGCCAAACAAACCTAATTTCCTTCTTTGACTGGGTTACTGGCCTAGTGGATAGTGGGGAAGCAGTAGATATCATATATCTTGATTTTAGTAAGTCCCAGAACCTGATAACCAAAGTAGGGAAATGTGGTCTATATAAAATTACTATAAAGTAGTTACAAAACTGACTGAAAGGCTGTACTCAAAGACTAGTTGTTAGTGGTTCTCTGTCATACTGAGAGGATGAATCTAGTGGGGTCCCACCATGGTTAGTCCTTGCATAATGGAGTAGAGAGTATGCTTTTAAAAGTTCCTGATGATACCAACCTAGGGAGAGTTGCAAGCACTTTGGAGGCCAGGATTAGAATTCAAAATGACCTTGGCAAACTGGAGAATTGATCTGAATTCAACAAGACAGAATTGAATAAAGAGACATTCAAAGTACTTCACTTAGGGCTGGTCTTCACTGTGTGTGTGTGTGGGAAATTGACTGAAGATACGCAACTTCAGCTACGTGAATAACGTAGCTGAAGTCAGCGTATCTTCAGCCGACTTACCTGTCGTCCTCATGGTGGCGGCAGTCAGTGGTGCACTCCCCCGTCGACTCCGGCTTGCGCCTCGCATCAAGCTGGAGTCACGGGAGTTGATGGGGCGCTGCGGGCGATCGATTTCTCGCGTCTTCACAAGATGCGAGAAGTCGATCGCTAACAGATTGATTGCTACCCGCCGATCCGGCAGGTAGTGAAGACTTACCCTTAGGAAGGAAAAATCAAATGCACACTACAAAACAGGGAATAACTGGCTAGGCAGTAGTTCTGCTGTAATGGATCTGTGGGTTATAGAATAGAATGAGTCAATAGTGTGATGCAGTTGCAAAAAGGCTAATATCATTCTGGTGTGCATTAGCAGGAGCATCGTATGTAATATGTGGGAGGTAATTGCCTCACTCAGCTTGGCACTAGTGAGGCCTCAGCTGGATTATTGTATCCTTGATGCCATGCTTTAGGAAAGATGTGGATAAACTGGAGAGAGACCAGAGGAGAGCAACAAAATTGATAACAGGTTTAGAAAGCCTGACTTCTGAGGATATTTTGTCTTGAGAAAATACTGATTGAGAGTGGGGGAGGGGAGAAGAGCTGATAACAGCCCTCAAATATGTTAAAGGTTGTTATAAAGAGGATGGTGATCAACTGTTGTCCACGCCCACTGAAAGTAGGACAAGAAGTAATGGGGTTAAACTGCAGCAAGGGAGGTTTAGGATAGATTTTAGAAAAACCTTTCTAAGTACAAGGGTAGTTGAGATCTGGAAAAGGCTTCTAAAGGATGGTGTGGAATCCCCATCACTGAAGTTATTTAAGAACAGGTTGGACAAACCCCTGTCAGGGATGGTCTAGGTCAGAGGTTCTCAGACTGTGGTCCACAGGGCGGTCCAAGGATAGTTCCCGCTAAGGTGCATGCCTGGGCAGTAACACATGAGAGGATGATGGGCCACCCACGTAATTAGTGAAGCCACGTAGGCTAATTAGGTAACTAGACCCTGGAGAAGACACATGTGTGAGGTGGTGGCCTTGGGGGGAATAGGAGGTAAGTGGAAGGGAGCAGTGGGGTGAGAAGAGGGAGTGGGGGGAATTTGGGACATGCAGGGCTGCAGTAGCTGGAGAAAGAGGTGACTTTCCCCAGCTCCAGGGCTGCGGATGGCACGGGAGAGACCATCCTCCTTCCAGGCCTCAGCTCTATAGCTACTGTGGTGACGGAGGGAGGCTGACACTCCCCACCTCCTTCCAAGCCTCAGCTCAGAGGCTGCCATGGCCGGGTGAGAGACCCCCTATCCTTTCCAGCCCCGCCTCAGGGGCTGCTGCGGTGGGGGAGAGAGGGAGACACCCCCCCACTTCATCCCAGCCCAGCTCAGTAGCTGCCATGGCGGGGGTGACCCCCTCCTTCCCGGGGCCAGCTCTAGGTCATTATTAAATAAGTCAAGTGAACACACATGGAGCAGAAATTTTCCATGCATGTAAACTGTTGGGGGAAGAAAGGATAAAGCTAACTCCAGTTGATAACTTTACCTTATAATTCTATACTGCATATTTTCAATTTGAACGGAACTTGTGAGGAACCCAGTTTCCTTTGCTTCATCGGACCAAAAAAAAAAAATCTGAAATGATAACATCCATCTGTTCACTGTTAGTAAGGGCACAAGAAAATTCATGAAAGATCTGGTTAACTGTGACAGTGGAATAGGCTGACTATAAACCTTGTTGACAGAAACAAAGTAAATTATCCTGTTCCAAATAGTAGGCTATATATCTGTAAACTCGCTGCTTGTGAATTTTACTGCATGTACATCTTGGTGAGATTGGGCTATAATTATGCAGCAGTTTAGCATAGCTCAAAGGTGGTGTAATAGCCTCAACTGCAAGCGTGAAATACCTAAACTCACTCATGCCACGGGTTCTTATCCTGCTTTGGCTGTTAGTTTTTCTGAAGGAGATAATTTGCTTCCATGATAATGGGTCTCTTATCTCAGACCTCACAAACTGAGCCCTAGTCTACACTGCAAATTAATGTTGGCATAATTACTGACCAAACTCCCAGTGTAGACAGGTCTATCTTAGCAGCAGGGCTGCCTCTTGGGAAGCTGGAATACCTATGCTGATGTAACATTTGCTATTATTGTCAATGGATACACTAAGCACCATCTATCCCCATCTGCCCCAAACCCAGCGTGACCCATGTTGCCTAAGGTAGCCAAGACAAAATGTGAAGAGCAAGCTGCAAAAGGGAGAGCAGATTGTCCCCAAACTAGTGGTAGCACTGAAGTTAGATTCACCAACCAGTCACAAACTGTGCTCCTGATCCCCCACACTGGTTATCAAGAAGTTGAAAAAAGAGATGACACAGCCCCCTTTATTGCATTTCAGTTCTTTGGCTCCCAATCAGCAGTGCGAAGTTTGCTCACGATACAAAATGTTCTTCTGACCCCAAAAGGGGCAGCCACATTACCAGGTCAATATTAGTTTGGATCTCACCCCAAATACCACACTGCCAGCTAATCCTCTAGTGTCTAAAATGAAAGGTTTATTAGAAAAGAAAAGAAAAGAAAAGAAAAGAAAAGAAAAGAAAAGAAAAG